>JAPYYV010006907.1:1097-17989 GCA_030522625.1 Copidosoma aretas | reverse complement strand
CCCCCCCCCCCCCCCTCCTCCTAGAATGACCATTTGGTGTACATGTACAGGTACAAAAACTATGTATGCTATTTCATGGTTAAAATATTTTGTTGGTGGATAAGTCTTTACGTTTTGTCCATGACTTGTAAGAGTCTTTCCAAGCTCGAAATGTCTGTTCCGACACTGCCAGTTCCGACACCCCTAAAGTGGAAGTCCGTTTTCTTCTCATGTCAAGGCAAAATAAATTACAAAACTTTTTTTCCGCTACTATTGAATTAAAATTTGAGACCCGTGTCTCGGTGTTCAGTCCAAAAAGGCTTTTTTCGTGAGATACGTTGATAAATATTGATCTAACTGTCATCGCTAGTAGCAAAGTAGCAAACAGTATTATAGGGCCCAAACTCAGCTTTAATTAAATCAGAAATCAAGCCCTGTCGGTTAATAAAAGTTTTTCCAACCTCGAGTGTTTTTGAGTGGTTGCTGCGTCCTTGGTAGGAAAAATGTAGGATAAAAGTTGAAAAAAATACTTTATTTAAGGAGTGACTTCGCATACATATGTACATATACATTTTTTTTTTGATGAAAATATTTAAAAAATTTCACTTACGACGGTTTTGACGGAAAAATTACGCAGGAATTTCCAATTTATAAGCTATAAATTATACGACGCGCCCGTGAGTTAATTAATTCCCTAATTGACACGTGTTTTTAGTGATGTACGAGCAGCTGCACCGACATCAGACGAATCTGCATAATTGCTTGGCACGGTAATCGGCAAGGTAGTCGCTCGATTGGTTGGTATTACCTGATACTGCGATAACGATAACGTATTGTCGATTATCGGATCTAAAACGCGTTCTTCTCGCGATCATTATTCTCATCAATACACATTATCGAGTCCAGTTTTATCACTTTATTCCGCCATTGCTTCAATTTACAAATATACGCATGAATCGCCCCATGGGCGACTTTTTTTTGCCGATTTTTCACAGAATTTCTTTTAAATCTAACAGATGTATTAATAGTAAGCATGTACGTGAGTATAAGAGATGGAAAACTCTAATTGTATAGGTTGGATTTTTACTTTTTTTTTCCCAAATCAAGCCGAAATGCTCTAGCAAACGCGATTATGCGATCAGCATAGTTCTTTAACCCCCCTGTCCTATTCTCGATGCTATGTATACCCTCTTCGCGAATCCGCCAAGTTTTACGAGCGCTGAATTTTAGATTGGAGCTCGACGGCTGCACTGCGAACCCTATATCGGATGGGATTAAAACAATGCCGGCTCCTTTACGACGCTTTTACAAGCTCGGGCCGATGGACGCTTTTTCGGTGATTCGGCGACGAAAATTTTTACGGCCGGGCTATGAAGTTGTATGTACTCTGCTGACGAGAGGAGAGTGCAATTAAGTACTTGGTCCCCGAAAGGCATTAAAATTAGCCAACTATAGGGAAAAATGGGGGGGGGGGGGGAGAGAAGAAAGCCGAACTCGAGGATTGGTAATTAAATTACGAGGTCGGGCAGTCGCGCCGATTTCCCCCTCCCGCTCGAGGCTCTCTGGAGACGTGGCTTATTAGTCGCTCCATTAACCGCGAGCGGGAGAGCGGCAACGGGAAAATTGCGTGGACGGGTCGTGAAATAGGGGGAAGAGGGGGAAAACGGCGGACAGCCAGAAGAGATGTAATGGGGGCCTGCTTGGGTGGGTGTGTCAAATCGGTCGGCGGACGGGGCGGGCGTAATGTTGTGATGTACACCCGTTCGGGTCGTTGGAGGTTTGGTTACGTAATTAAATAAAGAGACGTCCATGACGGTAATTTGATTTTCTTTTCTTTTTCTTTGTTATCTTGCTGTTATATTACTATAATACGGTTGGAGGAAAATTAGTGGAGGTATGTATGTATGTGGACAAATACGAAATAGGAGTCGAATGACTTATTACGGCTGTTGTAGGGCACAATTTTTTATTTCACAGATTTTCAGACACTTCGGAAGTTTGGAATGAAATATTCTTTTACCGGAAGGGTACGGCACTATTTCATTTGGATTTTTTTTTCTTTTACCACTTGCACACATGGTGATTGAAAAAATGTTACCGAGCGAGAAAACAGTGCAATATATAAGTATTCAGAGATAAGCAAAGTTGTGATATTTAACAATTCTTAATTATCATGTATCAAAGAAATTAAAAAACAAATTTCGATTAAATGCAGATTTAATGTTCTCAAGATAAATGACAATTAATCAAATTAACAATTGCAAGTATTTGATATTTCTTAAATAAACAGCAAAAATATTTTAAATACATTATGCAAAATCAAAAGAATTCAATTACATTATTTCAAATACGATATCTAAAATAAAAAAATCAAATTAATAAGAAACTTTATGGATACATTGTAACTGAACAGAATGCTTAAAATAAACCATGAAATACATTTGTATTTCAACAGGATAATGTAAATAAATTCCTGATTACATTTATATTTGATACTTTATTGCGATTACATTCATCAATTATAAAAGTAATTGATACTGTATCGAAATCCTTTGATTATTAGCCATCTCTGTATGTATTATTGGAGAATAATTAATGTTCATTTTGAAGTATTTGAAAAAATATTTCGACACTTTCTTTTTCAATTCTTTCTTTCTCAAAACATGATGCATTATTTCCGTTGGAAAAAATTTCAGGAAAAAATGATTCCTCCGAGCATTTGAGAAACTAATCGCGTGCACTCGGAAAAAAACGCTCGCCAAATACGCGATTACACGACACGCCACGCCACGCAGCAGTCATATCGACTTGCGGCTCAGAAGCCGTACACAGGTACCCACTCTGCGCACTCGCCTAATAAATCGAGTGTCCCCACGGTCGGTCCTTGGCCTGAACCCTCCCCCTGGGGGCCTCTCGAGTGCAACCCAGTCGATCTTAATCACGTTTCCCGTCCGAATGGAAGGAATCGGCGAACCGACGGATCGGCTAACTACCTGCAGGCGCTAATCCTCCCCCCCGAGTCTCGCGTTTCACCGACCACCTCCCGGCTCCATGCCTGGCGGCGGTGCGTCTTCTTTTTTTTTTTTTCTGTTCCGCCTCTCGCCTCGCTGACACGGAGGTATACACTGGGGTTGAGCAGCTGTCCCGGGACTTATTGCGCGAGAGCGTCCGCGTGATTGGACGATATTGTTGCGAACGTTATACTTTCGTTCCTTTTTCTATTTGCTTCGTACGCGCGGTCGGAAATGAAGTTGGAAACGTGCTCTGTTGCGCAAGTGATCGAAATACAACCGATTTTGTTCGGTTAGGGTTTGAAAGTTTTCTCATCTAATGCTCAATGACGGGGTGTCATTGTTACTATTTATTTTTTTTTACTTTGATTTTTCGATTGAAGAAAAACAAATGTTACTTTGTTTATTTTTAGGTGAAATTTTCCTTTTCATCATTATACACAAGGTTCATCCTGTAGAGCACAATAACGCTTCGTTTTCTATTTCCAAGGCTCTTTAATCGATTTTGACTTTGTTCGTGGTTACTAATATGATGGGGATCAGTGAAAAAAAAATTAGCATCTTCAAATTTATACAAGTTTTTTTTTTAATTACAATGATTTATTACTTTACCCGTAATGGTAATCATTCAACCGGGCGTTGTATGTTCTAGTCGTGTAATTAGATTAAATATTCAAACCAAGCGTTGACGTTTAAAACCAACGTTAAGAATCCCATGTTGCGCTCATAACTTACAGTGATACAAAACAGTTGGACGACGAATCTGGCGGCATTACTTTTCATTCGATTCCGACCGCAGCTCCCCGACTCGGAAGGTATGTAACATTCTTACGAAATACGACGTACCTACATAATATACTCAAACACGTTCGACTCAAGAGCCAGTCTCTCGCCGTGAACTGTATTTTACAACGTATCCCCGACTCGCTCGAAATCCACCCCGTGCGGAGTGTTCAACGGAACGAGTAATGGAACACATCCGACACGACGAGTTATGCATGTACACAGGAGCGCCCGGAGTCGTTCTCTGATTGAATTTCCAAAGATCAATAGTCAAGAGAGCCGGGGAGGGGGGGGGAGATAGGAGATAGTCGGTCCGTTCTTGGATGGGGCGCGAGAGGGACCCGAGCGTCCGAATAGTTATAATAGTTCCCCGCGCCGGACAATCGAGCGATTTCCAGGCCCGGCCGAGAACAATCGGGTCCGTACCGCGCTCCTTCGCCTCCTCGCGCGCCCCGAAGTTCGGCGATCCGGCCGGTCGAACCGCAGGCGCTTTTCGGGAGTGAAAAGCCGCTCCGCTCCCGGACTCCGGGTGTATGAACCTGTACGAGGGCGCGCGCCAACTCTTTGTTGCTATTTCCCGGAGGAGGAGGAACCGGTGCGGTCAATTAGCGCGCGGAGGGACTCTCTCGAGAGAGGCATAGGGTATAATATCAACTTTCCGCAAACTTTTAATGAGCTGCTCGTTATTGCGACGTGTATATTTTATAGCATCATCGATCGAAAGGTGGTACAAAGTACTCGTGGTGCGATGGGGATTCCTGCGCACAATGTGCGGATTAATCTCTCTCCCGAGTGCCCTTCCGGGATGATGAAAAAGCTTCTTTTCCCGGCCCAATTGTCCATGCTCGATTGGCGCGGGTTCGGTTCCGACGGGCTGTACTTGGTTCATCATTACCATGCCGCTAAATTCAAATTTGCCGTGTTCGCCGTTCCATTGAACGTCTTTGCAGGAACGAGTTTGCGGATTTATCACCCGGACTCTTGACCCACATTTTACGAGTCGGACTTTATTGTTGTTTCGTTGAATATACATAATACATAGTCATGGCTCTGATTGTACGAAGCCAGCTCGTTCTTCTTTGTTCTTTAAACTCTCTTTTATTTCCAATCGTTCGGTTGTAACCAATTGGCACCTCGATTTTCAACGGTTTGCCACGGATATAACCCACCACACCAAGTATTTTGATTGGCTCAATGTACAATTTTCACACGATCCGCTTGTAATGTCTAATAACGATTCTCGTGCGAACGTACGTCCAAATAAATAATTAAATGTGCAACATTATCCGATCATCATTCTACAACAATACTATACCTAAATTATAAATATACTGTATTTGATTATTTTCGAATTATTAATCACGCTTATAAAACTAAAGCATCGGTGAAAAATGCGACTTTCAATTACCGCTAACGCGAGCGTGTATACCCATACCATTTATTGCTGCATCGGGTGTGATTACGGCGACATATATGATGCGACGCGACGTTGTTGTTGCCGGCGTTCGAGGGTTTTGACCAGCGCACATTCAATTATCGAATAAAGCAGGTTTTGCCAATTTGATTCCAAAGTTCGAAAGAAATGAGCTTCGAGCCGGGCCGGGGACCACGGGAGGATTTTAAATTAATCAGCTCGGGCTTTCGGCGCGAGTGTCGCGTCAAGTGTACTTATTGTCATCATCGAAAATTGGCCGATGTGTGTATACATTATTGTGTACTGTGCGTTACGTACGTGCAGTACTCGGTACGATTCGACTCGCGATCGAACGAACTGGACATTCCACCAACGCGCTCGCGGTGTGTGGGGGTACACATTAACACACAGATGAGTGATTCAGTGCCACCGATGCGAAGAATGTCCATACTTATTGATACTCATCAAATTATACGCACGTGGAATGGAGTCCAAGAACCCTCGATTTTGTTGTCAAATATCCGTTAACTTTTGAAAAAATGTTTACAAAAGGTTACATTTAGAGACTGTGTGTATTATTTCTTGTGATTCAGCATCTTTGTTTTTACTCATGCAGGTGGAGCTGTTTCAGATTAATCCACGAAGCGAATAGGAGGCGGAGTTCGAATTGTCGGGACTTTGCTGGAGCAGCGAGCGCGCGAGACACAATTTTCACGAGATAGTCAAGCGTGTGATTCCATGCCCAACTTTTATTTCGACACGAGCATTAGTAGATCGGAGTCGAACGATCACTTACGATCGATGTAATTACCAGCGCTTGGGGCCAGTAAATTTTATTTCTCCCTTCGATTGCACTGCAGCCAACAGGAGGAACGAAACTCGTGCGGAGGTGGAGAAAATTGTTTCCAGAAGACGCGGTTGCTTCGGCGCGCACATCGTGGCGTTGGATGATAACGCGGGGGCAAACTTTTCAAATTGATCGCGACCGTTCGACTGGTAGAGGGGCGTCGATACTTTGCGGGAGCTTTTTCAGAACAATGGTCCCGCCATCCCGACCGTGTATATACGCGTTCCAAACCAGTTTCCGTCCTCTCTGCCGTGATTAATTACCCGATCGATTCGAAAAGCGCTCGGGCCGCAGCGAAGTTTTTTTCAACAACAACAGTATATACGGTACGATTGTTCCTAATCGAATGATTCACCGAATTTTTTGTTTCCCCCGACAGTCCAGCCGCGCGTAAAAATAACCGAAAAATCATCAGGCGAACGCAGACCGACGAACATTTTCCCGCGAGACGTACGTCGAAGAAATAGTTACGCGGACAATCTACCCGCGCAAGGTGTATCGGGCAAAAACAACGAATCCCCATCGGCTAACAAAAGAGACACTCGATCGCCATCGTCTCGCGATCATGCGCGAATGCAATAAACTTTACAGCTCACTGCAGCAAGAAAAGCCCGGATCCCCTCCGAAAGAACACCTGCATCGTTACAGAGCACGACCGGGCCAATCGCCCCTTCCACCCCCCGCGGATGGAATGACTTTTCCGCTCTTCCCCTTCTTCCGTAACCTTCGCCAAAGTCGGCGATACTCAAGCAGCGAGACTATTATGGGCCGAGTACCTCTCCGCAATCCTCCCCACACTCTGTGAATACGCGTTGCGGGGTGTCACAAAGCGGGGCGCGAAGAACACGGCGGCTCCTTTCTGGTGTCAGAGGTGGCTCGTTTGTCCATCATCCCGCGCTCGGTTTCTCCTGCAAGCGCGAGGAGCTTATAGGCGCACCTACTGTATACAGGTATAATGTACACTCCTTGTATACGCGCGCGCTTCGTCGTCGACCGCGAGGGAAACGCGCTCCACTGAGGTTATGAACGATGATCGAACGCGGCGGCTGTTTGGTTTGCGCGCGCGCCCGCGTTCATTAATTGTCAGTCGTTTTGAGTGCTTCTCTCGTGTCGTGCGTATAATATATACGTACGTCATGAGGTAACCTACTGTGCGAGGGACACGTTGTTGCTGCTGCTGTTGTTTGTGCTTCTGATCGTGTTTGACGGGGTGTGTACCCATCCGCTCGACTATCGTGTCTCGCGGATGGAGCGACGCGTTCGTCCCGTTAAACGTATGGGTGGATAGTACGAGCATGGTCGTGCAGGGGTGATTTTTCGCGCTTGATTCACGACTGTCGGGAGAAAGTTTGTCTTTGATCTTGAGAATAACGCGATGTATATGTACATACACGTTTCAACGCGGTTGAGCCGGTCGGATTGGAAGTTCGCGATTCGGGAGGATAAGTTTGACTGTAATTCAAGTATTCTGGGATTTCGCCCGCGAGGACGACGAGCGTTATCAACGGTGACTTGAGAATATATATATATGTACTTACTAGTGCGGAAGTGTTATCATCTTGGCTTGACGGAGAAAGAGTGTTTTGGTTGATTTGATGATTTTTATCGGAGCGTCTTATCAAAATGGTTGTCGAAAAGCACGCGGATATATGTTTCTGGGTATAATCCTGATAAGTGATTCTCTTCCTATGCGCACGTAACGATTGTACGTAATATTATAAAAATTCAAGAATATACAATAAAAAATTTGCGGCGTCCAATGAATTGTATGGATGACACACGTTTTTTTTATACCTTTCAGGTATTTCATCAAATATTTTTCACCAATCACGGATAAAGAAGTCTCAATGTTACTGCGACATAAATTAAGGACAAATATGAGCACCGACTGGTAGTGCTGTTATTTTAAAATAATCTTTAGTGCAGTGCAATAAAGATAACGCAAATAAATGTTCTCATTTTTATACTTTCTGTCAATCATGTTCTTTATTTCATTTTTATACCACATTACATTAACTCTATTTATTATTAATTAGTTATCTTATCATCAAATGCAACTTAAATAATAATACTGAAACTGTCATTGTACGGTGCGCCTATATGCTCACTGGAGTTGCCTTCTACTAGGCACTGTATTATGCTGTTTGGCTATCATGGGCCGCGAGTCCTTAGCCACAATAAATAAATATTCTATTCTATTCTAATGTGCCCCTGACTTTCGGATTGACTGGGATTCTCGGTGTTTTCAGCTCGTTGTGGGGTAAAAAAGCTGCCCGTCGTGTTCAAAAGCCTCGCTGTCTCCTCGAGTAAGGAGTTGGCAAAGTTTTTAAAAAAATCGGGCTTTCCTCGTAAACTGCGGACGAAAAAAAAATGAAAAAAATGCCACGGCACAGTTTTCCTTCGCCATGGCCCAAAAACCGCTACGCGATTTCCCCGATCCCCGAACTCGAAGCGAGTCAAAACCACGTAACCTTCGCAGCCCCTCCCCCCAAAAAAAAAACCTGCACCCTCCGGCGAGTAATTCTTGGCCAAACGAAAGAAAGAAGAACAACCACTCACCGGCCCGCAGAGCTCGAATCCAGTCGGCGCGGTCCTGCTCCCTCGCCGCGACGAGGTAGAGCGTGTACTCCTGCCCGGCCTCGCGGTAGCCGACCTGGAAGGGCAGCCCCGGCGGCGCGCCCCCGCCGCCGCCGCCACCGCCGATCCCGGCGCTCGGGTCGTTGTTGCCGGCCACCTCGGCCGCGCTCACCACCGCGCCCAGGCTCGCCCTCTCGACCACGTGGACGCTCTCCACCTCGATCCTGCCGCGCTCCTTGCGCCGCTGCAACACAGAGACACACGCGCGAGCGCCCCCCTTTCTGATGCTCATACTGCCTTGTTCTCGTTGTTGTTCGAATTTCGAACTGAACAATGTATGCTTAGTGGGTATACGTCCATGCTGATGACCAACTACGTCTCTATGTACATTCATCCGTCTATGGGGGTTGGGTGTGGTGGTGGGCGAAGAAAAAAAACATGTACAGTTTTCGTATGGCCCATCGGGTGGATCGTCGAAACGTGTTCGACGCGTTTTACTTCTTTTTTCTCTGTTTTACGCGTTGACAACAATAACCGACGAAGATGCGAGTGCACTTCAACAAGGTGAACGAAGTTTCGTAAGATTTCACCGGTTAGCAAGTAAAAATGCTAAGGTAGTTCAAAATACTTTTCGACAATCCACCCGACGGACTTTTTTCCGTCCGACAACCAGCGATGATATGTAATGATGCATCGAGGGGATTGTTAACGGGCGAAAGGAGCTTTGGCGCACACATGCATACGCATACGTCGCGCAAATACAGATAAATACATACATAGACACGGCGAGGAGGAAGAAAAAGCTTTTGTCGGGCGCAGCAGCTGGCTTTACCCTCTTTATATTCGGCGTGCAAGAATTTTGGTGCGGGTGCATGCGAGTGTGTCTGTGTATATGCGTGTGTTGCGAAAGACGGGAGAGGTGTGGGGCGGGCTTTGAGGCTTTTCTTTTTCGCCCATGCTCGTTTGCGCGCTTTGTGCGAGCCGCAGCAGCAGCAGCAGCGGATTAGAGGTCCGCCGGCGGTTGTTGTCGTCGTCGTCGTCGTCGTGGAGTTGTGTGCTATTTTCTTCTCACTGCGGGAGGGAGGGGGGGGGAGGGGTGGAATTGTTTTAAAATGTCAAACTTGGACGCGAGAGTTTTGCAAATAGGTTGTTGCTGGTCGGGGTGAAATTGTACGTGCACGCGCGCGCGGATTTTGCTGTTCGGTGCACCAGGAGGAGGGAGCTTTTTTTCCAAACGAAGCATCAGCGGTTGGGGTGGCTACCCCCCGTTTTTCGGAGGTGGGAGATGGATGCTTACGCTCGAGGTTGCGGGAGGTCTCTTTAGGTGGGTTCGGGAGTACAATGAGTGTCTTCCTCAAAGTTTTAGACAACATCCACGAACAAAACATTGTCTTGTGAAGAATCATTTTTTTTTTCTTTTTCCACGAAAAATAGTATACTTTCAGTGAAGAGATAAATGAAAATGTAACGCAAGAAAGTTCATGCGATTCTCAACAGATTGGCATCTCGAAAGCTATAGGTTTTGACGATTTTAATCAAAACGTGTGTTGACAGAAATTAAATTATTCAGTAATCGATGTTCGGCAAAATTTTCCCGAATCTAAAAAATAAAAAAATAAAAATCTGACATTAGCACGTTTGACTCTTTAAAGTCAGTTTTCAATTACTTTATTTACGTTTTTTCCCACAGTGATCGAAAGGTATGAATCAGGAAGCGCACTGTACGTACACCTTTCTTTTCACGATGGTCGATCGAATAAAAAACTGATTCAACGCGATCCCCGTGAACACACGCGTCGTCGCAGCTGCTGCGTAATACGTTCTCAAACGACAGCGGGAAAATTTTCCGGCCCGTTCGTCCCGTATACCTCGTATCGGAAGTACTACGTACCACGCGGTTCGAGGAGCTTTATGAAAAACGCGATCAAATCGACTTTTGTTACAGTCGGCGGATCTCTCGAGCGCGCTTTTCTGCGAATCGAGGGCTTGAAAATGAAGAAAATCCTCCTCCCGCTCTCAATCTCCACCCGCCTCTCCATTTCTGCCTTACATCGTGCTATATTATTTTTCCATCGTGGCGCGACGCTTTTTTCCCTTCCCCTCGAACGTGATGAAAAATCGTCGCTGATGTTATGAAACTTGATTTACGAACGGAGATGTCGGGTTTCAATAATAAATGACGTGTCTACTAAAATGTATTTATTTATTACAAGAAATTAAAGTATTACATTTGGTTATCAAGAATTTTTCGTACATTTTGCTAACGTTCCTTTTCTGGAAAATCAAAAAGTAACGTTAATTGTAACTTTGTTGTCAAGCGAGAAAATCATGTGCTTGCTATGTAAACGCGAGCAGCTCAGTTTATCGCGGTTATAACTGTAACCGCAGCTCTGTATGTACATTTTGAAAAGATTAGAGGGAAAAATATAAATCTCGTTTAAGACATCGTTTCTTTTGTTTTATTTTTCGACTTGGAATAAATATATATTTTATTTTTACGGTGTTATAAATACAACGCGTTACCATGATTTTTGTTTAAACATTGGCACACAATACGGTAAATGGAATTGAAATGGAGAAGTTTATTTTGAATTTGGTGCCCTGAAATTACAGAAAATGTTCGTTTACCAATATATCGCTAACAAAGCTACTACTAATTTTTTAATCAAACGCAAATTGTGCGTACGTAAATTGTTTTTTTTTTTTTTTTTTTTTTAATTTCAATAATAAGTGAGGATTACTTATGGTGAATTAATTATTCAATAACAGTGATTTGAAACTTGGAATGGATAATGAACAAATATTTATCAACAGTTCAGTCGAGTCATTATTAGTTATGATAATCAGGTATAGTTTATGATGTGTGGATAGGTAAGTATTTAATCATACACATTAGCGCACGCAACGGATAACGGGATATACTTAGTCAAAAGTTCAACAAGCTATGCATGTACGTATTTATATAGATCAAATATATTTCGTCAGTTATATCCTCGTTATTATAAGTGGATTCAATAATACAAAACTACAGAGACACCGAATTGAGGTTAAACCCATCATCTGGTGAATTAATAAGCGAATATTTTATTGGCAAACTCTAAATATCTTTGTCCAAAAAGTTCAAACCACAATGTATCATTTTCAGACCGATAGCTACTTATTCATGTTTAATTCGCATGGTATACCGAGTTGAAGTCTAGTGCCTTTATAAAACCCGCTCCAACAGCATCGATAAGTACCTCAAACGTACATTCTGTCGGTAAGGCGATTATGAATTTTCGTTCGACGACGAATTGATCACATGATCCCCTTTGAAAACTCGGGTACAAATAATTTTTTCATAAAGCAAACACCCTCCAACGAAATCACAAGAGCCGCCCATTCGGCTGCCTCTTCTCACAACCATCAAATTTGCCCGCCTCACCCGGAAATTTTAATGACTCCTGATACCCGCGCCCTCGCCTCGCGTACACAGTCCCGGCATCAACCGCCAGGCACCAACTTTTCTGACTCTCGAAAAACTTTCGCCGCATCAATTTCCCCGGAATCATTCCCGCAACCCACTGACACACTTTTCCGCGCGCACGCTTATTTGCGCAAAACTAAAAAAACGCGCAACAGGAAAGCCGGGGGGGGGGGGGAGTCGCATTAAAGTACACACCGAGCCGGACATCCCCCCCCCCCCCGCAACTTCTCAGCCCTTGCTTTATTTTTCATCCGCGTTCGTGCTCCTCGGAAAATCAAGACGTCTCGGTCCCTCGTCGCCGATCGTACTGGTAAACTCTCGCCAGAGTAAGGTGAATGCATGGCCGTTATTGAAATTAAAAAATCGGTCTCGATATTCATCATTTCTAAGAATATCCGCCAAAATGAGCGGCTGGTCAGTAATGTATCCAAAAGTGAATCAAATGGACCTTTCGTAGCCCAAACAGAAACACTGAAACCATAGAGTCGTTGAAAGAGAATAACTCGAGTGGTAATATGGGTCTTTTGTCTGCACTACCTCACTTTTACCCTGCACCGATTAATAACCGCAGCTGAAAATTTACCGGGTCTTGAAATTTCGGCCGCAGGAACACCTATTGTCATCACAGTAACTTGCTATTAGTTTACATGAACTTTTAACTCGCTTGAGAGTAAAACAACGTACATCAACTAAATTTTCGGTTTCCAAACAGGTATCATCGCATTTTTTTAGTTCCAGAAACCATTATATTATTATTCATCAACTTGAAAAACGTCGCATTTTTTAGAGTAAAAAACAATACATCACACTCGCGCGCACGCGTTTTTAAAACCCAGAACCAAGATCATCACGCGTATCATGATCACTGTTGAGGCTCGAAATTTCAACGACGCGCATACCTTCGACAACGGCACACCAAACCGGGCCACCCGCACTTCTCGCGCGCGCGGCACAAAAACCAAGCCCCGCTCGAGAAAATCCCCCGGCAAAGAAAACGCGCGGAAGAAGGCGCGGGCAGGCAAATAAGAAGCCCCTCGGCCGAGCGAATTCGGGAAAGCTGCCCCCCTCCCCCCGCGCGCCTTCGCCACTCCGCTCCGCGAAGAAACACGGAAATCCGATTACCGGGGAACCCGCTCGACGGGCCCGCCTGTATGTATCGATCCGATCCGGACTCCGGCCCGATCCTCTTTTCGTTCGGGACGAATAATCGACCGGCTTTCTTCCCCCCGGCGCATGCTAATGTCGGCGGCGGGGGGGGGGGGGGGGGGAACTTTTCCGGGCGTACAAGGCCGGGCCACCTCGTCACGGGCTTCCCCGCTCGGGACGTGATTCTCGAGGGCTATTACCTTTCGCGCCGACGCGGGAAGGGGCTTTTCACACGGAGAATCGTGATTTACCGTTTATTAAAAAGTCGCCGGGAGCGGCCGATCCTGGGAGTCGGGGGGTGGAGTGGGCAGCTGTACAGAGCTCGGGCGGGATGTTAGGTTGGGGCGCCGCGGCGGGGTCGGGCCGATTGATCTTCGCGGAGTAAGCGTCGGTGCGTTCGTAAGTACACGTGGTGATATACACGTGGTATATACTTTAAGTACGGTTTGGATACCCTAAAAACTGAAATTAGACACACATGCTGTATTGGAAATTTTATAAAATAATTTCTTTAAGACTTATAAAGTACCCCCTTTTCCATGTGTTAATCCTTTTTGGTATTAAGTTTTGAATAACAGCTCCATAATTATTTGAAGTTTAGTGATATACGTATACTGAAGTGCTTTCTTGAATAAAGAAATACAGTGGAACACTGTGTATGCATTTTTTTAAAAGTGGACAATGTTTACTGTGTAAACGAGTGAAAATTGAATCCTTGATAAAAACAATGATGTCAACGCAATATGATAGATCTTGTGAGATAGAATTGAATCACACGAGGAAACGGGTACTGCGATTCAAACGACATAAAATATTACGATTGACTATTTGGCACTACTTTTTTGCCGTCATTTTCAATAAAAAAACTACCTGAAACAGTGTGCAAACTTATATAACACTGCAATAGCGATTTTTCAGTCTTTGGAGAATATACAAAAAGCGTGTATTGATATTACTGTTCAAAAGATAACCCTCGTTCCGTGAACAATCACCCGTTCTATTAATTGCAAATACGTGTGTTGTATTAGTTTTAAACCGCGTAGAATCACTCCGACGTTTCAAACAAATTGAATTTGCAATACAACGCGTAACTGTTAATCCAAATGTTAAACTTGATTTGATTAAAATTCATTTACCGTAACTCGAAACAAGTCGCAAGTAACAGCCTTAATTTAATGGCTCGTGAAATGGCGAGTGATTGCGCGCGAGTGAACGCGCGCGACTCGGCAAGTAGTAAAGACACGATTTAGTCAGACGGGCGGCAACTTCGAGCAGCGTGCAACTCTTAATCCTCGTATGCATGTATACCTATACCAACTGCTCTGCACGAGTTTTAAAAGCGACCCTTCGCAACTAAGTATACGAATGTAAGGGCGGGTGTCTTATTTGAGAAAAGTCGAAACGTCGAATCGATCAGGTTTAAGATTATAGTAATAGAATCAATTTAGTTTTGCAGAATCGTTTTGTGTTATTTTTAATACGTGGACGTAACTTATGAATAATACTTCATTTTTTGAAGTCTATTATTTTCATCCGAATGATTGTTATGTTTTGTAAATTATATGATGTGTCATACATTATACAGCTAAATGTAAGTACAGGTAAATAACGCATATCGATGGTAAGATTATATTATTTAGAGTAGCCGTTATTAGATATTTGCGAACACAATTTTAAATAATTAGAGTCATAATATCATTAGAGAACAAATCTTCCAAGAGGATAGTACTTAATTCCTAAAAGTACATATTATACACGTATGGGTGTATTTTTTAAAAGAAGCTATGATTTTGATTAAATTACAATTTGGAATTCCTCAGTTAACAAATAAAAATGTACACAATTATTTTATTAACCAAACAATTTTTACAAAAACTCTCTCTTGCTCTATTTTCAAAGTAAAATCATCGTGCACGAGTCTTCTGGTAGAAAAAGCACGATGAGGCATTTTTTATTATCGAACAATGAATTTGATTAACCATGCGTCTGATTGAAGTATTAAACCTTATTTTGAAAATACATGTGACCTACTTTCATTGTACTTTTCCAATCTCGTAAGTTTAACCTTCAATCAACATTTTCCAAATCCCTCCCTACACACTGGTACCCTATAGTAGGAGGTAAACAACTAAATCAGTGTGCGAAGTAAAAATTCAAGAACTACTATGAACGGAAAGCCTAACCAAATAAAACCCTTTCCAGGAAAACCGAGAAATGCTCGATCGACTGATTTTTCAACGCGCACTCCCGCAGCTCCCTTTCATATCCCAGTGGCGAAAAAAGTAGCCATCGACGGCGCGCTTCCCCCTCCCACCAAAATACACACCCTCTACGAATTATGGTATTCGAAAACCCCGAGCAGCGGTCCAACGCCGTGAGCCGCGCGCTAATTAAGTGTCAAGCGGCTCTCGTTCCAGCCCACTTTTTCGAGACCCGCGCGCGGCGTACTTGTTTTATTTTTTCTTTTCGCCAGACGGAAAATACAAGGAGCTTCATCGTGCGGTCGTTCGATCGGAAAACGCCTTTCCGCGGATTTCGCACTCAAAACGTTCACGCGCTGTACCGTACATACAGTCGTGTATCAAAAAGCTCGATCGCCAAGTTTTTATCGCAGGAGGAGGGGCGGGAGGAATAATTTCTCGCAGCGGTTCGGTTCGCGATTTAAATTGGAGGGATACCGTGTATACGTACTCTTTTCGTCGGCCGCGGCGGATTTTAAATGAGGTTGTCGGCGTACACGGAGCCCGTGACCGAACGGAAAATTCCCGTCGACCGCGTCGAGCTTCCGAGCTGCTGCGCTTTCGAGAGCGAACCTCAAACGAATTTCAGGAAAAATAAGACGATGGCGGGGAATGATTTTTCCAGGAGAGTCTATACGTACCGAAAGTTTGAGTAAAAATCGGGCGTGTACTCTGTATGCAGATTTTTTTCGTAGACTTTGGCGACACTCGAGCGATTGCCCTGCTAAAATTTGCATGATTGTATTTAAATGGGGTTACGACTTGATTTTAGTTCAATAATCTGGATTGCGTTCCAGGATTTTTTTAGATTTTTCGTCCGTTCAGTTTTTTCGTATTGAAGCATGGGGGAGATGAGCATCGTCGTATAAAAAGTCAAGTATCAAGGATGGTGTACCTTGAAAACGGGATGAATCCATTTTATGAAATTTTTCTGCATGGTTATTTTTTCATAAAAAGTTAAAATCAACGCTACCGACGAGTTACGTTTGTACTCGAGTAAATTTCACCCGATTTCGAGACCGGTAAGATTTACTCTCTACGAATAAAGTCCACCAAAACCTACTCGACCAACTCAAACAATATTCATCCGACGAAAATATTTCTCCGCGAATCAATCCCACCCCCAAAATTACTACACCAACACTCGTCTGCGCGATACCAACCCTCCCCGCGCAAACACCGAGCGGCTCGCAAATTTACACATCGACCAACAATCCCAAACCCCTTTCAAGCTGCTTGCAAACACAAAGAGACCCTTTGGACCCCAAGGCAGCGGTAAAAAACACAAAGAAGACGAAGAAGAAGACGAAGAAGAAGAAACCAGAAGCGCGCGATCCGCGGCAGCAGAGCAGGGCCGAAATCAGCACTCGAACCGGTGATTAATCACCCGAGCCCCCCCCCCCCCCCCCCCCCCCCCCCCCCCCCCCCC
>JAPYYV010006906.1:0-18431 GCA_030522625.1 Copidosoma aretas | reverse complement strand
ATAGTATTTAATAAACAAAACTCCGCGTGACGTGCTAGTGTGTGATATACAGTACAAGTGTGGAGTGTGTACTGTGTACTGTGTAATGTGTAAGTAAAGTTCACTACCTATACCCGCAGTATAATAATTTTAGGGGTCGACTCCTCGACGTTGTGCTCAAGGTGTGTATGTGTGTGTGTGTATATGCAGTGTAAGGAAACCACGGGGATAAGGTAATAAAGCCGTCAGGGCACCCCTGCCCAGCGACGAAGAGGATCGTCGTTGTCGATTCCCGGTGCTGTGCTCCGGACAACGGCAGCTCCAATATGGTTGGTTATACATAATACTGTTGCCTCTACTCTTTTACTGTTTCCTGCATGATTTTTTTACGCTTCTTTATGCAATTTTTACTGGTTGACCGGAGTTGTACGCTGATGTGCCTTCTGGGTAAGTTTATACATATACTTGATGTGTACGTACAGAATCTAAGGCTAAGGGTTCGTTTCGGAGTCGCAGTAGGATAAGAGTCGTATGAGAGATGCTGTGGAGACGCGTCGGGCATTTTGTAGGATCTTCTTCGCCTTGGTATATTTTAGTTGATGCATCGTTAACATCATTTCGTGTTGTTACAATAGAAATAGGAATATCCTATTTCGAGTTTTCGAGTAAGTATACAAGTATTGGAGTGGCGCAGTTGGGTGTCGTTTTGTGCTTTTACGTTTGTGATGGACGTTGTGTTTCTTTACTTGGAGAATAATTATGCGATTGATTGGAATACAGATATTTTTTATGTGTAAGAAAGGCATTATGTTGAATAATGTGGAAAATGAATTATTTTTAGCTTAGATTCAGCTAGCAACTTAATTGATACTTATTGAAGGTGTACACTGGGAGTGCCAGTCTTTAAAGCTGCATACCTGCTTTAAAGCTCTTTTGTTGCACAAGGTTGTTTCAAAATGTTGAAGCTGAGTTTTTTAATTTTATTTTTATTCCTAAACTACTTTGATTGTGATTTTCAACAGCTACTTTGTTGTTGTCTTGTTACTAGAAATTTCGGTCACCCTTTGAAATATGTAATGCAGAAGTATAATAATCGTGAAGTTTACATATAATCTTATAATTATTAATTTAAATGAAATTAGAATAATAAGAATATACAGCAATTTAGAAATTAGAAAAGTTTCAGTTCTGGATCTATTAGATTAATTTGTATTATTCAATTTATCATGATCAGTCAGAACAATCACAAATGGAAGGAGCAGCCGCTGCAGCACCAGCAGCAGTTGGGACAAATCTTCCAAATCATTCCACAGATTCTCAAGTCAATCAGACTAATCAAAATGCAAGTCTCAATCAAAATGATAAGAACGAAGAACAAGTACAAACAGTAGATCAACCAAGAGTTCAGCTTCCACCTGAACCACAAGCTCCATTTCAAGCTATAGCAGTAGTCCAATTTGAATCCGAAGAGATTCCACCTCCTAAGCCAGACTTTTCTGCTCCACCACCTTATGAGGTTGTCACAAAATTGCCGAGTTATGAAGAAGTTCAAAGGGAAAAAACCCTGCATGGTGAACCTATGCCACAAACCCATCCAGAAATACGTGTGGATTGTTTGGTATGACTTTGAATTTACCAGAATTTTGCTAAAACACGTTAATTAAGCACTAAAAAGTAATTGAATAATCACATTTAAGCCTGGAGATGTAAGGACACCCCATCAGCCTTTGACTATCTTAGCAATCGATGCTGATGGTGCAGAGGGTGATCTGGAAAGTCGAATGCTGGGTACAGATTTTATGTTTGTTACGGCTTTTTTAGGTGAAGAATAAATTTACTTATCATTACAATCCAGAAAATTTTTTTCATAAAATCGGTTGTGATTAATTTCCAAATATGCCTTTTAGTTGCATTCCTATTTAACTGGATTGGTTTTCTGCTGTTGATGTGCTTCTGTCACACAATAGCATCGCGATACGGAGCACTGTCTGGATTCGGCCTATCCTTAACAAAATGGACCATAATTGTCAAACAATCAACTGACTTAGCTTCCCGTGAAAATGCGTGGTTGTGGTGGTTGATAATGCTTATTGGTAATTGTTTGAATAACTTTTACAATTGATGAATGTATTTTTGTTTTACTTAATCTAAATTTATTTTAGGTATATTGATTTGCCTCCGTGCTATTATTCAGTACTTGAATATCAAACGGGGATGGCGACTTTTGTCAGGTAGTGCTCAAGAGCGCCTACTTTTTTATTATTGAGCCCTTATTTGGAAGTATCCAAGTGATTTATTTAGGGCGTGAGAGAAATAATTTTTTCAAGTAAAATCACATAAAATGTGCAAAGTATACTGGTTTTGTTATTGGACAATTTTTAAAAAGTTTTTGTGATTTTTAGAGCTTTAATGAGAAAAAATCGCACATAAGTATGAAAATTCAATATGGTTTACATATTGTGTGAAAATACTTGGCAATTGAAAACAAAATTTTGTTTTTCTATCACACACGTTTGTC
Organism: Copidosoma aretas; assembly: GCA_030522625.1. Lineage (NCBI taxonomy): Eukaryota > Metazoa > Arthropoda > Insecta > Hymenoptera > Encyrtidae > Copidosoma > Copidosoma aretas. The sequence goes on along the minus strand of JAPYYV010006906.1, from coordinate 15,934 downwards.
TTTGTTGTTCTTATTATGGAAACGATGTCAATCAAATATGTAAAGAATGAGCTAATAACCACAATTGTATAAATTAAACGTTTAGTAGTTCATATTGTAGGTTTAACAAATTTTAAGATGTGAACTATTGAACCAGAGTACATTTTAATTTTTGTTACGGAGTGAAAAGCTGTTTAGCAATATCCTAACAATTATGAAATTCAATGTGCAGAAAATGTTGATGATATAAATAATATTGGCTTGAAGATACTTGACTTAAAAAGTGCAAGTATGCAATATTGCTAAAAAAATTATATAAATTAAGTTATTTTTTGTAAGACGACAGTGTTTCAGATGGCTTAATCGTGAGCTGTAATTATGATTAAAATGATTGTAGAATCTGAAAGATTGTAAAATGATAAACACTTTTAATTTTTTTAATCGGATCGACCGTATTTTAAACTATTTTTTTATCATATGAAATATATTTTTTATTATAATCATTCGTGTTGCAAGCGTTTATAAATTATTAACACAGCTTTTTTAGTGCACTTTTATTTATATTGAAGTATCTCTTGTAATTTTTAAGTATTGATTTATCAATTTTAATGTCTCAGATTGTAAGCTAGAAGTGTAAATAAAATTTTAAGATATTTAGTACCTCATTTAACTTTTTTTCTTCTTTGTTTCCTTGACGCTTTAATTCGATGAAAAAAGTTATTTCTTAATTATTAATATTCGTACGTTACATAAGTGGGGAGTTGAGACTATATTCTAGATCGCTCGTGGTGAATTTCCGATTTGTAGTCTGTGCTGTGAAATAACTCGTGTGTATATAGGCACAACATGCATGTTTATTTTGAGTATATTCGAATTAAGCACATAAAAGTCCTACTGATTGGTATTTTCATGAGATTTTACTGATTAAAATTAAGCGATTACAATATTTTTCTCGTCGATCGTCGGATTCCCATTGTCTTTCTCTCGGATGAAAAAATTCCCTCACAAACCCTCCCAAAAACCTAAAGTTCACTTGAAATTTCTCTCACCCATCAAAAAGACAGTTTGCAAAAAACAATTTCCCACCACCAATTAGATCTGCAGCAGAACGGCGACCCCGGCCAGGGTCCACCTGGTCGGCTTGTCGCGGGTTTTCAGATTGAACGTCCACACGTAGGTGAGACCTCGAGACCTAGTCCTGTAAACCGGGCATTCGTACACTCCCTTGAGATCCTGCTTGTCCTGCGTGATGGCGCGTATCAACATGACTGGCATCTGGGGAAACAGCTCCTTGGGCAGCGACTCGGCGATCGAGCCGGTCGCCGTGTCCCAGCGCGCGCCCTCCATGAACAGGCCACTTATGTAGGCGCCCTCGCGAGGCGGTGCGCTGAGGAGGAAGATGCGTTCGAAAATTATTTTCTTCTATTCGATTTTACACGCGATTGATTGCTGTGATCGCGCTCACTTGAACTCGTTTTTCTGCTTCTTGGTGACGTCGCAGTACAGGCACATCTTGTCGAGGGGCCACTCGTTCTTGCGGGCGGTCTGCTGCATGATCGCGGTGAGGAACGACTGGGGATTGAAGAACCCGCCCAGCCAGACCGTCGCTGGAAGCTGCGTGTCGAAAGAAATCGATTCATTACCGTATCGTAGATGCAGGGTATATTGTACAGTCGAGTGGATGGATTAAAGTACGCTGAAATCCGACGTCCAAGCTTGTAAATCGGCGTATCGGTTGATAAGATCGGTAAACCAGTTGGCGAGACCGAGGCTCGAGGGGTAGGCCCTTTTCGTCCACGTGGGCGGTACCACGTCCATGAAGAGGTAGTTCTGCAGGTCCTCCATGTCCGTGTTTATGGTCAGTTCTCCCTGAAATTTCGTCGAGCAGCATTGACGATTCAATTTTATTTTAGCAAGCAATTTTTTGCCGTCATACACGCACCTTCAATCCGAGCTCGAGCTCCCTGAGCGATCGTCTCATTTCGCTGCACAGTATGTTCATTCTCTCGCACTCTTGGAAGGCGACGATGGTGTAGGGTGTTCGACCTTCAACCTAAAGTCCAAATAAGTGTATTAAATTTCCGTAAAAAAAAAAAAAAAAAAAAAAAAAAAAAGCATCAAAGTACCTTGGACATTAGTTCGTAGATGTTGAAATGCTCGGGCATTTTGTCCATCAGGTCTTCTATGATGGCCTTTACTTTGTCCTCTCGCGACAGTCCCACCCCCGCGGCCTCGCCCACATCTCTCGGCTGCATCTCCAAAACCGTGCGGAATAGATTTTCGGAAGTCACCGTCAGGAAACCTGTAAAAAAAAAAACCAATTCACAAACGCTCAACTTTCGTTTTACCGTTTTCACAATATTTCCTAAGGTGTTATCATACGCGTACTCTAAATGATATTTGCGCGAAAACTAAAACGCACATGAAGGATTCTTGAAGTGATTTTTCATAACAGTTATAATTCAGCGCGGACTCCCTCAACGTTTTCGAAACGTGCGTACAATGTTAGGTGCGCTCGATACTTCTAAGTTATACAGGGTCGGCATTAAAAAAACGATCGTATACCGTACCGATCTCGGCGTTCGAGTGCAGGCCGTAGAGAACCGGGCTCTCAGCCGGCAGGAAGTCGTCGATGTAGGCGTGATAGGTCACGTAGTCGGAGCTCGTAGGAGCCGTGAACCCGGGAGCGAACTCCAGGTCGCCGTCCGCGAGCTCCGGCTTGACGAACTCCAGCAGATAGGTCTGACAGAGGCGCCGGTCCCAGTCGTCGGTTATGTGACCGCCGTACATTATCTCGCCGAATAGGTAGCGCAGGTCCTCCCAGGGCACCTTGTTGTTGTTCTCAAGGTAGTTGAGCAGCACCGAGACGCTGATCGTTAGATCACCAAAGTTGAACGGGTAGACCTGGGAGCGAGATCGAGGTCAGTCGACGTTTTCGTCCCCGCGGCGAATGTATTTTCGAATACGCATATACCCTGTTCCAGCCCTGGGGGCCGAACCTCCGGCGCTCGGCCACGACCGCGTGGTAGTAGCAGAGGGCGAACAGGACCGCCTTGAACTCGGTCTCCTTGGTGCAGGACTCGAGCGTCTCCTGGGTAAAGTTGTCCAGCGCCTTGTGGATGTTCGCCTGCATCCCCGTCGGCGGCTCGTTCGTTATTTTTATGGCCGATTCCAGAATACCCTGAACGAAATCCACACCGATATATTATATATGTTCTTGGTGTGCTTACTTCGACACCAAAAAAGGATTTTCGAATTAATTACTGTCCAATTTATCATGATGTAATTTGATTTTTATTTCCATGCCATTGCATCTGTATCTCTAGTGCCCAACGTGTAAATTTTTCATCGCGTTTGTATTCATGCATGTTCTACCTCTGAGTACCGCAGTACATATATTATACACTTACTCGTTGTATCCTGCATACCAGTTTCTGTATTTGGGATCCATTACCGTTTTATTAACAAAACGAGTAAGCAAGTACCTGAGGAATGATGGACTCGTGCGGATCGGCGCTCGGCTCGGCGCTCATGAACAGCCGGTAGTCGTCGTGCGGGCCCTCGGACAGCTGCTCCTGCTTCTTCTCGAGGCTCGACAGCCAGCTCTTCACGAGATGGATGTTCTGCAGGATGACCCAGTGGCCCTCGGCCGCGGCCAAGTCCATCGCGTCCTCCGCCACGGGCTCCTGGCCCTGGCCCAGGGACACGTTGTGGAACTTGCTGGCCTCGGCGGTGAAGCCCATTATCCGGCCCAGTTTTTCGACGTCCTGGTTAATTGTACATCATCGTTATCTTGTGCCTCGAAACAAGTGTCGTTCCATACGGGCAAGGTCATCCCTACTTTGAGAGGATCAACGCCGGGGGAGAGGATGAAGAAGACGGGGGTGATCGAGCTGGTTTCCTCGAACGACTTGTGGAAGGGCGGCGAGCGCGACTCGATGAACTTGGCGCCCAACTTTTCCTCCACGAAACACCTGTCCAGAATTTCGCGAGTTTAATTTAATTTTTTATTTTATTTTCGTGAGCTCGACTCGATGCAAACCTAACGGCGTAGGTCATCCGATCGAGCCTCAGGCAGCGCATCATGCACAGACGCTGGAAGGCGCTCTTGTTCTTCCACTCCTGGGGAAACTTCTCCCTCTCGGGTTTCTCCGAGTCGGCGAACTTTCTCCAGCGCTTCGTCGCGCCCTCGATGTCCTGGTCGAGATTGGCAAAGGTCGGCTGGCTGCTGAGAAGTTTTATGCCGGCCCAGCTGGAGTTGCTCAGAAACTCGATCGGACTGACGATCATTGGGTCGACCGGGTAGCGCAGGAGAAAGTCGACCTCCGAGCGCTGGATCTCTTGCGTTTGCAGGAGGATCTGACGCCGTCGTTTTATTCACGATTTTATTTACGGACTCGTTCGAAGTTTGGAGCGTGTCGATCAATGTATTGTAGTGGAACCTGAATCGCCATCTGGCACAGGAACGTCAGCTTGTCGGCCTCGAAGAGTCCTCGGCTCGTGTAGACGAAGACCATGTAGGTGATGCTGTCGATTAGGTTGATCACACGCTTGCCGATCTCCTCGGCCTCGACGGCGAACCTGATGCATTATTCGTATTTTCGTTTTTTTTTTTCTCGAGTCGAGGAAACATTTTTCCACCAACCGTCGCTATTTCTGATCAACTTTTCAACAATTTTGTGTACTTAAAATCTTACACTGATCAAAGTACATCGAAATGCGTAGCTTAAAGTCACAGTATTACAACTTGAAAAAAAAAGTATATGGTTTTCTCTGAAACACAACAGAACGATCAGAAAATAGGGACGCAGTCATCTCACCTATTACTATACCGTAAACTCTCCAAACCTGATGGCATTCTGGAAGACGACGCTGAAGGCCTTGAGCGAGAACTGGTAGAGCATGTTGATCTTGCAGAGATCGTTGAGGATGAAGTAGAGGAGACTGGCCCTCGAGGCGGCGGGCCGGTACCACTCGCGGGCCTCGTCGATCTGCACCGAGGTGACCTTGGCCTCCTCGACCCTGATCTCGATCTCGGCTGCCGTGCGCTTCGTCGTCTCGAGGTTCTCGACGAGCGCCACGTCGCTCAGGACGTCCGGGCCGGCTGACGATAATCTGCGGGGAAAAAATCGGTTGAGAATTGGCGCGAGATTTTGTTTGCAGATAAGCTGGACAGACTTGGCGAATTTTCAGACACTTTAGACAAAAAGAAATTTTTTTCCATCACCATACTTGTGACCCAGAACTTGATAATATAATGTTCTCACGCAAAAAATTGCGCGCTGTATTTTCAGAGTAATGGAAAAAACAAATTCAACTAATGTTTCATCTTGTGTTAAAAAACGTGATGCATTATTTTGCTAGATATTCAATATTGGGTTACTGGAGTGCAATGTGGAGTACCTCTGCAGCAGGTCATCCTCCAGAGTTTTGAGGGTGATCTTGAAGGTGTTCTGTTGCTTCGTGAGCTCGGACTTGGTGGACTCGAGATCGGGCCGCTCGGCCTTGACGACTTCGCCGAGCAGCTGTTCCTCCAAGCCGTCCTGGGTCACGGTGAAGTTGATGAGCGTCGTTTGGGCCTGCATCTCCGGCTTGTAGTGCGGGTTGGCCAGCTTCGTCTGGATGATCAGGCGGAAGGCCGGGTTGTAGTCGATCTCGTGGTCGCCGATCTTGATAGCTCTGCGAAAGTTTATTCATCATGGGAATGTAGTGAAAGCTCATGCGCGTGTGTGTACAGCGTATGTGAGAAATTAAAAAGGGTGGAAGATTTTTATTCGATCGAGTCAAGCGTGATATGCTTTTTAAGTATATTGTGAGGATTTAAAAAAAAAAATTTCGTAAACTGCGTATAGTCTTCTATTTGAAAAATTGTAAATCATGGGATATGTTTTCTCGTGATCGTCGAGGGACTGTATCTTTGAAAATGGATTCTTATCATCTTGAGATTCGGAAAATAATATAAAATACTACCTCGGATCAGCGAAAAACAAGCCAACCATAAATTTCAAAATCTCCACCCCTGAGGTTTGCCTCGAAAGAAGAAAAACCTGTGGAAATCGATCAACAGTTTACCGGCCCTTCTTGACGAGCACGCGCCCGAGCACGGGATCGAGCACCGCGTCGACGCTCTCCATGATGTTCTCCAACAGCACGATGTCCCCGTTACTGATCGCCAGCTCGATCTGATCCAGGTAATTGCGCTGCGTCAGCCTCAGGATCTTGAGGCTCTCGCCGTACTTGCTCTTGATCCATTTGATTCCCTGCAGCTGGGGATCGATCATAAGCGGCCACCTCGACGAGTTGCTCAGTATAGTCGCGTTCTCGGACGACATGCGATCGGTCGGTAGGCCTTCGTTGTTCCACTGCGCGATCTGCGCGTCGTCGGTGAGAAGGGCCAGCGGATCCAGACCCTCGGTCATCGGTATCGGCGAGCTCAGCTTGTTGATGAACGGCATCCAGTGGACGCCTACCAGATCCTGCCGGTACTTTCGACTGAAGCAGCCCACGTACGAGATGAAGGCCGTGACCAGGAGAACGTCGCCCGGTATCTTTGCCCCCGACGCCTTGAGCCTGGATTCGTATTTGAGATTATTCCGAGATGGGCATCGTCGTATAGACTTTTTCATAAAAATATCCTGCGTTCATTATTTGGGCTGGACGACAAACAAATATTTGTAGAATGTGAGAGTATACAAATGGTGGTTACACGAGTACCATGTATTATTAGCGATGGAAATAGAAAAAAAAAAAAAAGAATCTTCCAGCTCCAACAGTTCGAGTATTTTAAAAATGTTTGAAAAAAAAAAGCTCGATCCCAGCTCACATTTCCACCGTCTCGGCCCAGCGAACTTTCTCCGACGCGAGCCCGTTGACCAGCCGATTGGCCAGATCTATCGCCGTCGCCGTCGCGTCCGCCTCCGCCTGGCACTTCTGCTTCTCGCCCATCGCTACGTCCATCTTCTCGCCCAGGGCGTCCAGCATCTTTTGCAGCTCCTGCAACGTTCGTCGGTCCAGATTAGCAGTGCAGATTCTTGGACGAAAACACGAAACGGTGATGATGAGTATACGAAAAAGGACAATCAACCGACCCCCAGACGAGCTCGCAGGGACACGAGCTTATCCAGGGCGGCCTGCAGCTCGGCGTTGGCCTGCGCCAGGGCCTGTCTCAGCGGCTTCACGTCCTCGTTTATGTAGTGGAAGACCATGACGTTGATCACCCAGCTGCACAGACCGGCGGCCGCCTGGGACTTTGAGCTGATAAAGTCCGGGTCGAATTCTAAAATACGTGTATACATGTAGGTGTACAAGCGCGCGTTTTATTTTTTAGCATATATTTTACGCGTGTACATATTGTGATCGAACAAACCTTTGTCGTCGATGTAGGGCTTGATGGCCTTGACGACCTCCGGGTGTATGTTCTCCTTGTCGTAGTTGCGCAGAGCAGAGAGGAACTGATCGGCGCCGCCCATCATCACCTTGCAGGCCTTCCAGCTCCGGTCCTTCGGGACTTTGCCCTTCGGCGAGAACAGCACCAGCACGGCTTGGGCCACTTTGGCGACGGCCGCTGGCGGCGAGGCGAAGGCTTTCAATTCCGTCAAGTTGTTCTGCAACGAAATTGTTTTGTTTTTTCAAATAACACTTATCATGTTTGTAATAAAAGCAGGTGTGTATTATACTTTGTTCAAGGTCTCCAGGGCTGCCTCGGCCTGGCGCACGGCGGGCTCGGCCTTGGCAAGGTCGATGTCGCACTTTTTCTGCTTCTGCGAGACGCTCTCCTTGATCTCGGCCACCTTCTCTTCCTCCTCGGATACTTTGCGAGCGGACAAAATTGTTATTGTACGCAAGTTCCACGCGAGTTTTGAAATTTAATGATTATTTAATCGCTCTTTCCGTTTACCGAAAGCTTTTTCAACTTCTGCCTTGTCGTTTTCCGCGGTGACTTCCGCCAAAATCTTGTCGGCCACGTCGTTCTTCTTCTTCAGATCCACTTCTTGCACAGCCAGGACTACTTTCAGCTCGTCCGCCTATTTTTTTGGATGATGCATCAGTAAAACGTGTACAAAAGTATTTAATTCCGCATTGATTTATGATACAAACCTGTTCGGCGCAATTCTGAAGCTTTTCCAGGCCATTTTCCAGCCTCTCGATCATCGCTTTCAGATTGAAAGTCTTTTCCTGAAGAAGCTTGGAGTAGAGGGCGATCTGTTCGAGGAACGATTTTGGGGTCGTGTAGTTGTATCTCTTCTCGTTCTGAAGATAAATTTTCGACACGTCGTTCACGCTCACGTGGACAAACGACATGAACAGCGAAACGGGCTTTCGGTACTCTTCAGGTAACACTTCGAGTTCCTAGATTAGGAGGTATAAAAACAAAAAACAAAAAGTATATTTCACTGTCACCTGAATTACAGTCGAATGTACACGTACCCCGAGGAACTGCAAGGACACGGATTCCAAGGCTTCCTGCGGCCAATCCTGGAACCAGTTGATCGACGTGCAGTTGACGAGCGCCGGGAACTGTCGTGCTCGTTTCCTCAGGGTCGCGCCCACGGGTGAGAAACAGAGCACGCACTTGAGCATCCTGCGCACTTTGTCTATGAAAAATTTCCAGCAGTTCTCTTTGGTGTCCATCATGCCTGCTTGTTTCACCTGTTACGTTTAAAAGAGCAATAAACAATGAATCCATACAAAAGATGTATTAAAATCGGCAAGGAAAATCGGTCCTCGTACCTCATTTCTCATGGCATTGATGACGTTTTCGATCTGATCGTCGGGGAACAGATCGGGAATCTCGCCGGACGCGAGCATGTCGTTGACGACGACCAAAAATCTCTCCTGGGCGACCTGCGAGTCCGTCATCAGGAACGTGATGCCGATGTTTTTCACTCCGGCCTTCATGTAGAGGACCGATATGTCGGCCTTCAGGTCGTTTATCGAGTAGCCCTTTCGCAGTTGCACTTGGAATACCTTTTTTAAGATGGCGCATGGATAAGTGATTTGCAGTTGTATTCATCTATGTGTGTGTGCGTGTCGTTTGGTCACCTCCAGGGAAGAGATGAAAGAGGAGAGTCGCGACAGTGACTGTTTCCCCATGCCACCAACGCCGACGAGTAGTGCGTTGCCGCGAGGCGACTCCAAAATTCGATTGATTCGACACACGTGGTACATCGCGTCTTCGAACATCACTAGGCTCATCGCGGAAACCTGCGGAAGGTTTTCACGTTCGCATTTTTACTTGCAAACTGGCAAAAGGTAGGAAGAAAGAAAAAAAAAGGAAGATAAAAATCGGCACCAGCTCGTTGTAATTGAGCAGCGAGTCGGTGAGCAGTTTCCGAAGATGCGGCCAGTCTTGGATCGGCATGTATTTCGGGTCGCCGATTCCCTCGGCAAAGTGACAGAAAATGATCGGCTCTTCGAACACCGCTTCCTCTGCGAATGACTGCGGTAACGGAAGCAAAATAGGTTCATCGTTCGGTAAAAATTAAATTTTTACAAAAGACAACCCACCGGAATGTATTTTCTCAGAGCGTCGCGGATCAGTTGGTCGAACGCGGACTTGTCCTCGACGTTGACGAGCTTGTCGCAGTAGACTCTGGTCGCCTCGTGCACGTAGAGGCGAAGGAAACCGTTGATGGTCGGTATCGTGTTTCCGTTTGAGAACAGTAGTCCCTGGATTGTCGTTTTTATTCATTCGTACGAATCTCAAAACAAAAAACAATTTGCAAAAGTTCATCATCCCCTTACTTGGAAGATGTTCGAGAGATCGCGCAGATTGAAAACGTAGTGGAACTTGATGGCAGTCGGCAGGAAAGTCGCGGTAACTTTGCTGTGCAAATACAGCGCCGCGGCGATGAACGGCTCCGTTATTTTGGCGATGGCCGGGTTTATCTTGTTCAGCGGGAACGTCAGGTGCTGCTCCAGGATTTGACTGTAGATCGTGACGAGGGCGCTCTGTCCGGGAAAGCTTTCGACAGTAGAACGTCGTTCAGTCGTTGGACAAGGATTTTTTTTTTTCTTTCTTCATTGGCAAGTAAAATTTTTCAAAATACCTCACGGCGAAGGCGGCAAAGTGGCGCTGCAGTCGAGCGTCGATCGTAAAGCTTCCGGCTGTGGGATTCATGCACGAAACGTACTGCGTGTTTTGCACGTCCTTCAGCGTGAACTTTTGCCGATCGTACCTGCGATGATTTCGATGATACAAATAATGTTACCGCTATAATTAAATCCAAGAATAATTTTTTCCCATTACCAATGTTCGTAATCCATGTGCTGGCGTATGATCGTGTGCGGCTGCACAGTTCCGTACGTATCCACTTCGGGCATGTTCAAGTCGTCGACGAAGTAGATCAGCGACTTGGCAGCCGGCGGTCCGTAGTTACGACCGGCTTTCTTCTCCAGCGGCTTCTCGAGAACTCGTTGAAGCATTTCTGTCAAAAACAAAACCATGGATCTTACCGATTTTCACAAACTCGAACTTTTATCGCGTCGAAGGAAAGTAAAAGATCAACCGGAAGTCGTGTAGTAGTTGAACGGCACGTTCGCCACGATGTAGTTGTCGGACAAGCTGGACAACTTGTCGGCGACGATGACGCTCTTACCCGAGCCGGCGCTGCCGATCAGCATGACCGGCACTTTGCGCGCCATCAGCAGATCCATGAAGAACCTCAAGCGGACTGTTTCGGCGGTCGGGACCAGCGTAGCCTTTACAACGGAAGACAACAAGTACGGTAAGACGAAAGCAACATTTGTCAACGTAAATTTAGAATACAGCGCATGCCTGAAGGGGTATTTCCGGATCGAGATCGTACCCGCCGACGATCTCCTCCCAGGGGATCAGTTTCTTCGACTCCGGCTCGACGAAGTAGCCAAAGACGGAGCCGCCCGTGGGGAACTTGACGGTCTTGAACTCGCTCAGCCACCACTTGCTGAACTCGTTGCGCCAATCGACCAGCTGGTCCTGGAACATGGCCGATCCGAACGCCCAGATGCAGGCGAAGGCAAAGTACAGCTCGTACCTTTCGAAAGTCATTACATTTATACGTGTGCTTGTATCAAAGAGCCGTAGGTGAATTTATCTCGTATCAACCATTCCCGCGGACACTCGGGGGGCAAGTTTTGCGGGGTCAAAAAGCAATTGAGTAGGTTGCACAGCATCTCCAGGTGGGCGATCTCGGGTATGGGCGTGATCTTCTTGAACTTGCCCTTTGTCACCTCGAGCAGGGTTGGTATGTACTTTTCGAACAGCACCAGGAGAGTACCGCGCTCGCTGTCGTCCCGCGTGTCGATCCAGCTTTGGACGAATCTACGCCGGTGTGCATTTTATATACTACAGACACTTTGTTTCATCAGTGATCGTTTTTACAAAATTGTACTCACGGACTCCAGCCGAGATCCTGCGGATTGATGTATAGGATTCCAGCTCGGGAAACCGTGGCAGGAGTTGCCGTTCTGAAACGTTGAGATGATATATTTACCATTACCGTTCGAGTTGAATCGAATAAATAATAATAAATCTCCAAACGGACTTCAGGTTCGAGATCTCGAAGAGCAGCCTCATCTGTTTCGTGAGGGCGATGCGCTCGTTGCTGGCTAATGTGAGCACCTTGTTGTCGTCCATCACCGTGTTGAGCGACTCTATCCACATGGGGTCGATGTCGCCGTCAAAGATTATCCACTTTGGCCCGTCGCCATCCATGTTCGCTTGGTCGCGCATCAGGACCGACACCAATCTTATACGTACAGGTACACCGATCACTATGTTGTCGTATCATCTACTTTGCACATTCTCCATTCTCCACTATCAATAATGAATCATACCCATCCTTCCACTCCCTGGTGGCCGGATTGATGATGCCAAAGAGCTCGTCGTTCGTCACGGCTTTCGGATTCAAGTCATTGAAGTACGGCTTGCGACGCTGGTTTTGGTAGGTGCGGTAGAGGGTTTTCCAGACCTCGGATTTTCCGGTGCCGGCGAAACCGACGATGAACACCGAGTGCCGGACAAACAGAAGCTCCTCGAGCTGCACGACCTTCAGGATAAAGCCGTCCTCAGGCTGCAGCTTTAGGTCCAAGGTGGCGCGCTTGACTTCTCCCTCGAAATCCATGTCGCGCTTCCTCGGTACGTCCAAGGCGGGGAACAGGTCGCCTTTGATATTAGAACATTGAATAATCGTAAGTCTCTGATTTTTTTTCTAAACGCAGATCCGATCGATAACTGCAACACACCTATGAGACCCATGAAAACGGGCACGTCGTCGGTCACGATCTTGGGCAGATTAAAGTCACGCAGCGCCCGCATGAGCACCTGATCCTCCGGTCTGTTTCGATCGCCTCTCTTCAGCTTGCCGGCGACCACGAGGACGGATTTTATAGCTCGCAGACCCCAATCGTAGTGGTCCTGCTTTGACAGTAGCTCACGACACAGGGTGTACAGGGTGATGAATTTGCGGGCCAGCAGACGGGCCTCCTGAAAGCCCTCGGCGACCAGCATGATCTCGCAGATGAGCTCAAAGTCCGGCACCACCATGGCACATGGTCTGAAACAAATATTAATGTTATAATTAGCTCATGATCAACAAACTAATACATATAATAGGTATATGGGTATAAACACATACCTGAACAGAGCCTTCAAGTTCTCGGGCAGCTCGGTTCTGCCAGCGTATCCCGGATTCATGGTGATGAACATCCCGACCGAGGGCACGAGGTTGAGCTCCTCACCGAAGAACATAAACGTCGTCTTGCGGCTCTTTATACCGTCGAGGACGCTCTTGACCTGGACGGCTACGACAGACAGCACCTCGACGCTTATGCGGTTGAACTCGTCGAAGCAGCCCCAGGCACCGGTCTGTGCCAGGCCCTTGTAAATGCTGGCGCAGGACTTGTAGTCCATCTGCTCCGAGCAGTTGAACACGTAGACCATCTGGCCCAGGGCTCGGCCGAGATCCTTGGTCGTCTCGGTTTTGCCGGTACCGGCCGGCCCGGCCGGTGCTCCGCCCATTATCAGATGCAGGGACTGCGTTAGCGTTATGTAGCACCTATCGGTCAGCGGTGTTATCACCAGCCGAGCTGTGTTGCCCAGGTACTCATAGGCGTAGGCGAAAGAGGCGTCGCAGATATTGGCGAAACACTCGCCGGGCTTATCGTCCCATCTTTCCGATGAAAAAACAAAGATATATCGGTGACGTGGAATTTTCTTCTTCTGGTTCACCAGGTGAAATGGAAGATAATTAATTGTGTACCTGTGTCGAAGTTGCGACTGCCATTGGAAAGTCGAGGCATTCTCGGCTTTCATGTGTATCAGCTTGGCAACTACGTCCCGAGCGTGCACGTCAATCGTGCAGATCGTCATGATCTTTTGCCGATCGTTCTCCGAGAGCTCGCCGATCAGGAGCGATATCAGCGTGCTCAGCTGGGTTATTTGTTTTTTCTGGTAATCTGCGCCACAAACGTATATTCTCATTATAAACTATTGGCTTGAAAATTTCCAAGTGTATTACCTTTGAGCGCATTTTCAAAGCCCTCCTCGAGTTGAGCCAAGGCCATCGTAACTTCGCTCGTCCACCAGATCTGAGTGCCGCAAAGCGCAGGCTGAGCTTCGTAATCGAAGAGCCACTTTTCGCGGGGTTTTTCAGCGTACGATTTGACCGCCTGGCTAAAGTGATAACGCACCGAGCGTTTCATGGCTTCGGTGACACGATTCAACCATATTTCAACCTGAATGTTAAATAGTTTTTTTTAGTCCAATTTTACGGTGGTGTTTATAAAAAATTTTATCTGTATTAATAATGTACCTTTCCACTACAATCACAAGTTCCAAACATGTTCATGACTTCGCCGTCTTTTGCTACCAGTGTGTTGGCTAGCAATCGAAACAATAATAAATATTTTTGACACAGCAGTATAATGATCACTTCTACAGGGTTTTGTTCGCTAAAAAAATATGTAAACCTGTTTTAGAATTGCGGCCGCCCTCCACTTTCCACTTCAAATTGGCTACTGAATCGTACAACTTGGACAAGTGTTTGCAAACGAGTTCCGGACTGTTTCCTAGATACAAAACGATCGCTCAATGATTAAGTGATCACACATTTATATGTATACTAACCATTGCTCAGGATGTCAAGCAGATCTGCCGGCGAAACAAAGTAAAACCTCGGATAGGCCAATCTTTTGGTTTCCAAATAATCGGCGAGAGCTTTCTCGCACAGGCTGAGCTGTTTCTCCAGTTCCTCGAGCTTTGACAACAAGTTCGGCCTGTTGGTCGCTTTCACGATGTTCAAATTCTTGATCGATTCTTTCAGTAATTCCTGCAGAAATTATTTGAATCTCGTTGTATCTGTCGGACATGGTTCGATAAATCGTTTTTAAATTAATCTGCATTATACTTTGAATTCTCGATCGATCCTTTCGAACCGCTTGGAGTCCTCAGGAAGCTGGTTGCGAATGTCTTCCGAGCCGATAAATATGCTTTCGAGGTGCATCCACGCCCTCTGAACCTCGAACCAAACGTTTATGACCGCATCGGCCGTCGTTAGTTTCTGCTGCCAGTCCGTTACTTCCGTCAAAAAGTACCCGACGAATTTCGATCCCAACATGTTTTGCAGTTGCACCTGGCGAAAAAAGTAAAATTTAATAATTTCAAAAGTGATGAAACGACGCTATAAGAATGGGGATCGGACTCACTTGGTTCTCCTCGAGGGTGTCAATGGCCTCCTCGCTGATCCTTAGAACGCTCATTTTTGTCCTGTCGTGCGGGTCCTTCTCAAACTCCATCTGACTCCACGTGCTCTTCAGTTCCGTCAGCACCTTCTCCATGGCCATCTCCTTGACGGCCTTGTCCACGATGTTCTTCACCTCCTCCTCGAACCTGTGCAGCTGGAGCTTCAATAGGTCATCCAGCGTCGTCTTTTTGTCCATCTTGAATTGCACCTGCAGACGAAACCGTACGAATTGAACATGATTACATTCTGTCGCACCTCACAGAAAATCACCTTAGTCTCGGCCATCAGCTCCTGCCAATGGCGCTCCTTGATGGCCGGATTCTGCAGCTCCGAGACCGATCTCAGCGAGGACATCATGTTCTTCAGCTGCGCGTTGATGGACTTGTACAGCTCAAGGATCTTGAACTCCTTGTCCAAAACTGCGCACATAATATATACATGTATACGAAAGCTCACTTTTTATCAATCCGATTCATCGATTCGCAAAGTCGATGAAAAAACACACTTACGTCTCAGCTCTCTGGTGTACTTTTTGCACTCCGTGTCCATGCCCTCGATGTCGAGTTTCTTCCACACGGTCGTTTTCCACTGGGCCAGGCTCGATGTGACCACGTTCGCGTAATCCCAGAGGTTCTTCATCATCCGTAGTTCGCGGCGCAGCTGCTCAAACTCCATGAACTCCGGCATCGGCTGCTCGAATATCTCGGAGGTCCTCGCCATCTCGCGCCAATCCTCGAGCAGCTCTTCGACCATGTCGTTCAGGCCGTCCAATCTTTCGTAAATTCTGTCGCACTCGGGGCTGCGCGAACAGAAGATAAGAATGTCGAAACAACAAAGATCGCACTTTGATGAGGGATAGATGCGAGAGAAAGGGGGGGGGGGGGAGAGAAGGCAGGCGTTACTCGTAGATCTCGCTCGCGTGGAACTTGTCGAGGAGCTTGCGCTGCCGGTAGCCGAAGTAAACGAGCTTTTTCTTCAGCCAGCCGATCTGGACGGCCAGCAGCGGAGCTACCACCTGCTTGACCTGCGCGGCCAGCTTCTTTATCGCGTTCCAGAATTCCGGCAGGGTCATCAACTGGTCGTGGGTGTGCTCGTCGAACTCAAAGTCGTACAGGTTTAGCAGTTGAATCGTGTCCTGTCGAGGATCGGTATAGTGACGATGATTAATGATTTTCGTTTCGTTCCAAAAGCACCTGCATCGTGCATCCTTACCTTTATGGGATCGAACATCT
>JAPYYV010006905.1:0-13871 GCA_030522625.1 Copidosoma aretas | reverse complement strand
TTTTTTTTTTTTTTTTTTTAAGTTGTTTTGTTTCGTTAAGTTTGGTATTATCTTAAGAAAATCTGTTTTCGACTCTTTTCTTCTGCGTTCGATTGCTCTTTTTTGAAAGTGTGTTTGGTGTATCATCGATACTTTTCATCATCGTTAGGGGAGTTGTTAACGGTTTTCTTCTTTTATTCAATGCACATTTTTCTTGCCATGACGACTCCGATATTCGGTTACGATGGAGACTGCTGCTCTGGTCGTAAAGCTGGTATTATTTTCGGCCGTTGGTCGATTTATAGTTGCTGCTGGCCTTTCGTGATTGTAAACAGGCACATCTGGTTAGGATCGGTTTAAGACATTAAAACTGCTTTAATGAGACTTAACAATTACTTTCTTCAAAAGATTTTTTTTTCTTTGTATGCATATACTTCTGATGTGTGCATGGTTTTTTTTCCAAATTTTTTTGTTCTTAGTCTCGTTTACAGTTATGATTGTTTTTTTTTTGTTTTAAGAACTTCCAGTTCTTATTTTCTGTCGATAACTATTTTATCTGGTTCTAATAAACTTACATCTGATCATACTCTTTCGTTTGTGAGCGAAAAGATTGTCGATTTTCTAGCTTAAACGATGATAAGCCTCCTTTGTGTTCTGTTTATTTGTTTTTTGTTAAGGGTAAAGGTAACTTAGATAACTGGGATTGTTCGTAAGGAAGCTAAGTAAGGGACTACAATTAAGTGCCTGGTTGATAAAATAAATTTTATGTGCCAGTATCGTTAATAACAAATGTAACGAATATTATTTAAAGTAATTAATAATCTTTCGTAATCTAAATTTTCGCGTTCAACGCTTTCTCAAAAATCGACTACCTACATTTGTGTCAAGTCAGGATTAATTAACAGAAACCTTGAATATATTTTTTGTCTTTAATAAATCATTTTTTTTTTATTTTATTATAATTCTTCCTTTTCTTTTTTGCAACGACAATTTTTCTTTTTATAATAATGATGATTAAAAAAAAATTCTTTGTTATGCTCAAGTTACATGATGTTACTACATTTTTTAATTCCACCATCGTTCTTGCAGTAATATGCATCTTTTAATTATTTTGTTAGTTTGTTATTGCGTTAACATCATTTTTTTTGTTTTTTGCATTCTATCATTGTATTTTTTGACATTTTTTTTTTCTTATTTGATGCTTTGTATTTTTGCTATTATTTGATGAAAGAGGAGATCATGCAAACTAACAAAATTATTGAAGGGTTGCCAAATATAAATTCATTATTCGATTATTAATTCAAATATCCCGCGTATTATGTGTACAGCCATTGTGCTGTTGTAAAAATTTAGAAAACTTTCTCTTCTTGCTACTATTTTTGCAATGCACCTGAATAAGAATGCAATTAATTATAATAATTTCAGATTAATTCCTTTTTTTTTTTTTTTTTATTATTGTTACGGATCTGTTAATATTTTTTATATGTTGTAATTTTTTTTACTTTCATTTCATTTACTTATTGATTTATTATGTAAAATAAATATTAACTATGCTAAATATTTTCTTTTTTGCGCGTCTTGGGCCGCGAAGAAAAACAAATTTTAAGGGATTTTTTCTGATCTCTTTTGTTTCTTTTATTTACATAATTAAGTTAAAGCCTCTAACTTCTTCGGCTCTCTGCAGCTTTACGTTATGGGTTTTAGAATCGATTCCCACAATCTCGTATGGTTCCTTATATTGTGCGTCGTATTTGCCTTTTAACGGTTCTTTAAGGACAAAAACGAGCTCTTTTTTCATGAAAAACTTAGAATTAAGTTTCTTGTCATAATAGTATTTTAAGCGTACTTTAGCTTGTACCTGTTTTATGGCTGCTTTAGTGCGAATTTCCGTTAGAGACTCAGCTATTTCTTCGAAATACCTGTCATACGTTAGATCATCTTGTTGACGCTTAAAGCTTGATGGTATGCGAGCTTTCTGTGCGAAAAGTAGTTCGTAAGGCGTGTATCCTGTACTCTTCTGTTCTGAAGTATCGTATGCAATCATACACAATGGTAACAGTTCGTCCTATTTTTCGGCTTTATCGAGGTATGCTTATAAATATTCTGCTAAGACATGATGCATGCGCTCTATTGCGCCATTACTTGGGGTATGGTAGGCGGTGCTCCCCATTTTGTCAAATTTGAACAATCTTGCAAATCTCCCCATAGTTTTGTTTATAAAGTGGGTTCCACGATCCGATAACAATCTCTCCGATGCGCCGAAATATGCTATGAATTGATCGGTTAGCGCTCTTACTGTCTCATTGGCTGTTGCTTTCTGTACTGGAGCGAGGACGATATATTTTGTTAGCCAGTCTTCAATGGACAGTATATGGGTATTTCCGTGTTCCAAAGGTTTTTGACAGGTCCGTAAAAATCAGTAGATATTTTTCCCAATGGTCTACTCGGAGTATCTGCGATCAACATTGCTTGTTTTGTTTTTACTCGAACAAGTTTCTTGGTTTGACAAGATTCACAGCCACGAATGAATTGCCTTACGTCTGGTCGCATATTTCTGCAATAAAAATCTCGTGCTATCCTACTGTCCGTTTTGTTTATGCCTCTGTGTCTGCTAACTGCAGATTCGTGGTATTCTTTTATGCCCCTATATCGCTGGTCGGACAATAGTACTACAGAATTATTTGTGTATAGTACAGCTGCTACTTTAAGGTCTTTCGAAATTTGTCTAATTCGCTCCACTAAATATTGCCACTAATTTATGTTGTTACTCGCTAGGTCTTTCACTATTTCTACAGTTTTTATTTTATTCGTCATTACTAGTGCTTTCAGGAACACTAAGCATTTTTTAATGTCAGATTTCAGCGCAGTATCGTCAAAGTGTTTTTTTACGTATAAACGTATCACGTGTACTTTTCTGACTTTTGATAAAATTGCGTCTCCAACTTCTTTAGTTTTATTGTTTAAAACCAATGGATTTATAAAGCCACGCTCATAGAGTGCGTCAACTGTTTCGGTATCAGGGACGCTATCCGTTATTAAGCAAAAAGGTAAATTTACCAAATATCTGAATGGGTGATCCGTAACTTTTTTCACTTTTTGAAGTGGTGGTAGGTCCTTATACTCCTTTGGTGCCCATGGTGGTAGTTCCTGAGGAAGCCTTGTTCTACATTTGCTGTATTTTACTAGGGCGCTCGAATTTAATATGCCATTTCTGATGTCACTTCCTGCTTCGCTTCCCGATTCTACTAAGGCCTTATTTAGTTCGTTGCCTCGCTCTCTTTGCGCTCTCTGGCGATAAATCGGACGAATCCTGCGAGTTGTGTGCCGATGGAGGCTCCAGTGGAGGTTCAGGAGCGGGTAACCTGCGTTTCTCATGTGTTTTCTTCCCAATATCACTTCCTCCGCTATCCTTTTCATCCTTCTTTATCTCATCAATTTTCTCATCGTCCGAATTTTTTCCTAACTCTTTACTTCGTGGCAGGTGCTTCTCTGGCTCCACCTCTGAGCTTCTGCTGCCATCAGGCCTTTTTTAATTACTATGGTTTTTCTTTATTAGGGCTTGGTAGTGTTGATTTTCTAAATATAATATGTATAAAATTTCTGCCCCAATTTCCTATAAAATTCTGATAAATAATCTTATCCGAAGTGACTTGCAAATAAATGCATAATTTTGACTTATACTCCAAGGCATATATAAAAGCGCATCTTCCGTCTACGAAAGCGTTATCGCTTTGGAAGATTTTTTCTGTCTCCTCTCAGTTGCTAATTTTATGTATGTATTTCGATTTACGAAGGGCATCTCTTAGTTTTGTCGTTAAAAGGGTTAAGCCATCAAGAAGGATCAAATAATGAAAAAGACAACATCCATCGCGCGGGACGTCTGTTAGCGCAAATTTTTCGTGTGGCTCTACGCAGTGCAGTCCGCATTTTCGAGTCTCAAAATCTCTCTTATTCCATTCATTTTGCGGTGTGTCTTTTCTTATTTTTTCGTGATTTTCTATCGGTTCTGTTTGTAGGGGTATTATTTTCATTAGTTGGGTCAACATCGCTACCCAATTCGGTCTCTTTATTGGACTGACTAGTTGACTGTAGGTAATTGACTGTGTTCTCTAGGTGTTTGTTTGTTTACTGATCTGTGGTACTATCAGTCTTCCACGCGTCAATTCTAACTCCTACCTTTCCCCTAAAATCTTGGCATTTTAGGTCCAGCCGAAACTTTGTTTGAAAATTATGAATTAAGTCATCGAGCATTGCGTCAATTTTTTCGTTCAGACCCGAGCTTTTCTTTAGGTGTTCTCGTATCTGTACGCCTTGTGATATGTTTTGTGCGTCCTTTCTCTCGATATCTGTTCTCGTGTTAAACGGTTCGCTCCATGCGCGTCGATTCGTCTGTAGTCGACACGGCTCGGCTGCGCTTGTACTCGACGTCTCTGTTTGCTGTCTCTCTTCGCTCGGGTTCTTGTCTTTATCTCGCACATACGGTCCTCTATCTTTAAGTTTTGCTCTCTCGTTGATCTCGTTCGGTTTGCCCACCCCTACACATATTTCCTCTTGGGCCCCACTTTTCTTTCGCTCACTTTTATTCTTCTCTGTTTCCGCCGCTAGGGTTGTCTTGACTAGCTGCCATTCCCAGGGCGTTATTGCACTATGTTTATAGCTTGGCACCTCTTCTTCGCCAGATGGTGTGTTGCAGTTTGCTATTATTATTTCCTTCGATTTATCTTCTAGTTCGCGTGTATTGGAAAATTCTGTAAGTTTTCTATGTAGTGTATTCAGCTGGCATTTACGAGTCTTACGTTGTAAATTTTGTGTTTCGTCCCTTTTGATAGAAGGCGTACTAGTAAGTTTTACTTCTTTTTACATATTTTTATTTATCCACATATATGCAAGTTTTTCATTGATTAGTCCTTGCGATAGAATTTCTTCGTCACTGTCGCTTGCTGCATATTCTCCCCTTCTTTTTTTTATTTGCAGTTCGTGTTGAGAGTTTACGTGGTCCATCTCTTTTTTTTGTTGCTATGCCTACTTTTAGTGTTTCATTTATTTGTGATTCTGTCTCCGGCCATTCCGACTTTGAATCTACGTCACTGTCATTGCTTAGCGTATATTTGCTAGAATTATTACTTCTCCAGCGTTTGATTTTCTTTACCTTGGTGTTCGATTTGTTTAAATCAGAAATTTAAATTTGATTTTACCTGTTCTTTCTTCTCATATTTTTCTCCCGTCTCGTGCGAATCTTGTATTTCCTCGCCGTAGGGGCGTTCGTGTCACCAAATCCACCTTTTTCCTCTTACTCTGCGAGTTCGTATAACTCCCTGCGTGGTAATTCAGAGTTTTTATTTCCTTTTTTCAGGATCAGATTGCGTGATAATGTGTCAGGTGATCTATTAACTCTTCCGGGTCTATAGACAACGTCGAATTCGTAGCCACGTAGTTCGGCCTTCAGTCTTTTAAATCGCAGATCCGGTTTTTTCGATATGTGGAAATATTTTAGAGGCTCGTGGTCGGTAACTACTGTAAATTTCCGTCCGTATAAGTATGGTCTGAATTGCTTTTTTGCATAGACTATGACAAGCAGTTCTTTGTTGTATCTTGGGTAGCGAAGTTCGCTACCTTTTAGGCAGCGGGATACATATTTGCAAGAGTGATCTTTGCCTCTTTTCCCTTGACTTAATATTGTGCCTATCGCGCAGTCTTATAAGTTCGTTGTAGCTGAAAATGGCTTATTTATGTCGGGTGCTAAGAGTACGGGTTCGCTGCAAAGAGCGTTAACGAGAGTGTAAAATGCCTCTTGATGAGGTTTCTGCTACTAAAATTCCGTGCCATTTCGTTAAAGTTTCGAAATCGGTTGTGCTATTTTTGCGTAAATTTTATTAAAACAACGGAAATATCTCGTGAGACCTAAAAATTGTTTAATTTTCTTTGCGTTTGTATGTCTTGGATAGTTTTTTACAGACCTTATTTTTTCGGGGTTTGTTTTTATTTGTCCGTTGTCGACTGTGTAGCCTAGTATTTTCGCTTATTTATTGAAGAACTGACATATTTTGGTTCTATTGTTAGGTTGTTATCTTCCAAACGTCTAACTAATCTCCTAAATCGTCGTCCATGTTCTTCCAATGTTGCTGCGAACAGCATTATGTCGTCCATGTACACTTTTATTTTATGTCCTTGTAGGCCTGCTAGTGCTAGTGTTATCGCACGTACGAATGTATTTGGTGAATCAGTGCAGCCTACTGGCGGACGCTTAAATTGGTAGTGGCCATCTGGTCTGGAAAATACTGTTTTATGAGCGTCTTTTTTAACTACTTCTACTTGAAAGAATCCCATTTTTAGGTCCACTACAGTTATATAGCCGGCAGATGCGAGATGGTTTTGAATATCGCTTTGGAATGGTACTGGGTGACACGAACCGACTGTAATTTCGTTGAGTAGTCCGTTATCACTCTCCATCTCTTTTCCCTGTTCGAGCCTGCCTGCTTGGGTACTATCCATGTATTCTAACCATACGGCGACGTGGAGGATTCGATTATGCCCTGGTTTTCTAATTTTTTCAACTCCTTATTCATATGTTCCCTTAGAGCGATCGGGTACCTGATTCTTTCTGCTACAGTTGGTTTGTCTGTCGTTGTACGTATCTTATATTTTAAGTCGCTAGTTTCTCTTAAATGCTCTCCGACAGGCCGAATACGTAAGGGTTGAATTCTATTAGCTCGCGCACGTGTTGTAGTTCTTTTTCGTTGCAGCCTGATGTGTCGGCTGATTTTATCTTCTCAATTCTTTTTTTTTTATTAGAACTTGTTCATTTTTGTTTTCAATAACTTTTTCATTTTTACTTTGTTTTTCATTAGTATAACTTGCCCTAAAAATTCTTATCATTGCTTTCTGTAGGCCTTTTCCGTCGTCCCCATCGACACTATATGGCTCTGTCCCGCAGATTGTCTCACACTTCAACAAGTTAACTTGAGGTACAATTATTTTTATAGGTCGATCTGTAATCTCTATTCATTTGGCGTTCATTATCATTGTTTGCAATAAAGTTGGCTAATAAAATGCCTTCCTCTGATTCTTGCAGAGGTACACATCCTGTTTGTATATTTTTACGTTCTTCTTTTATGCGCGCAAAAATTATACGTCCCGATATTGCAAGAATTTCGAAGGTTTCTGGTTTCTTTAACAGTATTTGGGTGCCGTTTAATATTATAATATTTTCCTTGGCAATATATGTGGCCATCATGTTTTTTTAATAGGTCCCATCCGATCAGCCCTTCTACTTGTATCGAAAAATAGTCGTGGACTACGTGTAGAGTGCATATCATCCCATTTAGGGGTACCTTTACTGTTCCTGATGTGCATCGTGCTCCGTGTTTTACACCGGTTATGAGCACTCGCTCGTTAAAATTGATATATAAGTCCTTCTTAAGGCTACTCGTTTTTATAACAGATATTTTGGCATCTGTATCTGCGTACAATGTCGCGCTTCCGTTGATTAATTGTGGGCTTTCTAGGCATACTAAAAGTGGTGTGTGTCCTGTACTTGTGATATTTATTTCTACTTCCTTAAGTAATTTTTCGACACTCTCGCTGGCTTTGTCCTTTTCTTACCTGGGGCTTTGGCTTAATAGAAAAATTTCGGCTACATTATAATTGTCATCATTTTGTGCGCTTGTAGTTGCCTGTATTTTATTAAATTGCACCAACGGTTTATTTTGTATGTTGCCCGTTTCATACATTCGCCGTATTATTTTATGCTGTGCTTTTTCACTCGCATCTACGTCATTTGTGAGGTGTGGCTCACTGTAAAAATTTTTGGTGACTTCCGTTCGCTGCACTTTGCCTCTGCTTATTTTGCGGGTGCACTGTTTATATCTTTGCTCACTGCCAAGTCACGCTCAACGCCTGGGAACTGTTTTATCGTTAGTTGATTCAGGTATGTTGTACGGTTGCCATCCGTTTTTATAACTAGGATTTCTACCACTGTTATTTCCATTATCATTATCATAATTATATCTGTTATTATTGTATCGATTATCCTGCTGTTCATAGCTTCGCCCATTTCGCTCGCTCCTATTGTAACCGTAGCGAGTGCTATAATTCTTTTTTTCGCAGCCATCGTTAGCATTATTCCAGTTTTGCGGGAATGTATTATAGCTTCTATTATTATTTCGTGCATTGTTAAAAGTACCTCCTCTCTGGTAATTCTGATTGTACTGATTTATTTATCCCCTTTCGGCGTCTCCTATCAACGTTCGACATTTGTTTGTAATGAGATTTTTGTGCTTACAATTTGCGCTATTTTTGTCCTGTTCCTTCTTTTTATCTCGAGTCAGTTGAGCATTTTCAGTACCTTGAGTATTTTTATTTTCCGTATTCACTAGCGGTCACGTTGGAAGATTGTCGTATTCGTCTCCGTACAGGTTAGACTCGTAGTTGTTGTTTGCACCTCATTTCGGTCAATCTGTTATTTTTATCTAGTCATTATTACCTTGTGATATTTTTTCATCTTGTGGTCTTACTTGGGTTACGCCTATGTAGGCATTTCGTCCTGCCAGAGTAGTGTAACGTAGGGTAATTTCGCTCTCTATATTTAGAGCCACTGCTACTGCTTCGTTTAATGTTCTAGGACTAAGGCATGTTACATTGTAGATATAGGGGCCCGCAGTCCGTAGAATAATTGTTATATCGCTTCTTTTTCAGCGCTGTATTTTAGTGCAAACTTTGGTGTAGGAGAATAAGTTGGGTTCGAGTCATAAAGTGTTATTATCCTATTATGTAGTGCTTGAACGCGATCACAGTAAGATCCCACATGTTCTCCTCTTTGCTGTGTAATCATTTTTAATAGTGTTAAAAGTGAAGTGGCATTACTGATCCCCACGTACCTGTTTTTATATCCCTTACAAATTCCTTAATCGACGTAGATAGTGCTAGAAGTGGAATAAACTCAGCTGCTCTTTCTTTTAGCCTGTTAGCTGATCTTCCAATTGAAAATTTCTCATAAAGTGGCCCTACTGTCTAGGCTACAGTCCTCGTCATTTGTTTGAAAAGAGGAAGTTTGTCTGGGTCGCCGTCGAATATTGGCACATTGCTATCTAATTGTCCTAATGTAGATAAAGCGGTCTAGTGAAAACGCATTCTCGTTTAATTTATCATATCACGTGTAAGTAGAGTAAGTCGATTTTGTGTATCTGCTTGGTCATTATCCGTCCAATTTGAGTTTATTGTATCTGCTTATTGATGTTATCTCATCGAATTCTTTTTATTATATGGATTCCTACTTTGTCTAGTATTGTTACTCGGTCTAGCGTTTCCTTGCGTCTGATTTTGGGCGTAAGCGTTTCATTGATCTCGTGCATCTGCAAGCACTGCGTTAGCTTCTATGCTATTGAGCGTTTGATCGTATTCCGGTTGGACGGCCGTATTAGTTCTTTCAGAGAGCGGATCGCTCGTTACGGGGTGTGTCGTAAAATTCACGCTTTGCTGTGAGATGTCCTAACCCGTTTGACTGCACGTTATTTTTTCTCTTGCAATGTAGGGGGTTAACTTTTTTATTATTTTTATCATAAACATTTTATGTTTTTTGTTAGCTTTTTGCCATTCCTTCCATGATTCTGGGTCGTGTTCTAATGTTATTCTAATTATTTCATTTTCTGTATTGTCTGTCGAAACTTGTTGTATATTAGTACCATCAACGTGTTGTGAGTCTGTTTCCCATGCCTTGTTCATTTCTGTTTTGTGTATTATATTATTATATATTGTTTTTTTATGTCGTGCTTTGTAAGTGCTAAATGGCTTTAAACGATTCAGGATTAAGTTTTATGGCTTTTCGCTTATCATCTTGTCTTGACTGCTTCGTGTTATTTACAAGGCGTTCTGTTTCTAAGAACTCTGGCTTGCCTGCGATGGTTTTAAGCATTCTATTTAGAGTGTATTATTTTTCTTACTTTGTTTTTTTTTTTTTTTTTGTGGGGTTAAATTCTGCTCTTTGTGCAATCTCGACCGCTTGTATTAAGTATTTATTGGGTACGGTCGGTTCGAGTTCGTTTTAGTGTTTTTTTTTAGCTGCAATTGCTTTTTTGTACCGGCTCAGATGCCTGAGAGGGTTTTCCAGTGTCTATAATGTATATATTAAATAATGTTGGCTCAAGTTTGCTTGTAAATAGCCGAGTGTTTTTTGTTTGCCGTTTTCAAGCGGGCGAGTAGGAAATTTTTCGGGTCGGTACTGAGAGTGATTGTTTCTTGGTTTTTTTTTGTGTTTTTAGATAGTGACGGAATTCACTTTTGTTATTCTATTTTACGCTCCGTATATAAAGTCTAAATTTATAAGTTTGACAATCATGCAATAACTTTTGTTCGAATTTCGTTTGTATTCTTCTCTTATTATTTTTGATTAAGCACGTTAATATTACTAATGCTATTTATTAATTTTTTTCTTAGAGTATAAATATATTTTTATATTACAACATGTGTCATTTCAAGTGGTCGCTAAATAGATAATTAGTATTCTGGTTGTTGGGGGAACGAAGTTCTGTTCCGTTTGCTTAAAAAAACTTTTTTTACGCGATTGGATAAGTATAGTTTAAATTAGTATCATTTACTCACGGGCGTCACTTTAAATATAGTGAGCGTTGAGCGGAAAAAAGAGGTGCAAGTGTATATTGTTATTGTATTTTTTTTTGTAGTTAAAGGAGTTTTTTCATCATAATAATTTACGTTAGTTTTCCCGTCCTATTATATCGTCATAAAATTTAAGCATGCATATATTCCGTTTTTATTTACTTATATTTATCATTTTGTGTAATCCTGCCAATTATGTGGAAAAAATGTAATAAAGTGCCTCTTCCCTCAACTCCCCCAGGGGTCGTGAAATATTTATCTGTATGTTTATAAAAAGTTTCTCTATATTAATATTCTTACCCTGTAGGAGCTATCCAAATGGCTGATAGGGCTGGAACGGACCGCACTTTTTCTTTCTGTTGATCTGGATGTCGATCTTCTTGAGCTTCTTCTTTTTTCTCTCGTGATAGGCGTTGTAGTCCGATCTCTGGTGTGCTATTTTGGCTCCGTTGTCTCGGAAGTCTCTCGCTGGCTGGGCTTTGTGTTGTCCCTTTTTTCTTTACTTCTCTGATTTTGATTGTTTGGTCACTAGTTTAAAAAATTGATTTTTTTTATTGTCCTGACACTCACTTTTTGTCTCGCGGTATTACGTTGTGGGCGCTTTTCAACCGATCCCGCTTTTAACATCAAAAATTCTCCTGTTACGTGGGTTTGTGGTCGGTTGAGTGAGTGCGAAATAAGTACACAGTGA
Organism: Copidosoma aretas; assembly: GCA_030522625.1. NCBI lineage: Eukaryota > Metazoa > Arthropoda > Insecta > Hymenoptera > Encyrtidae > Copidosoma > Copidosoma aretas. The sequence continues at coordinate 2,590 of JAPYYV010006905.1, read as the reverse complement.
GGATTTTTATTTTTTTTTCATTATTCTTTATGACCGAGGAAACAGCCAAGAGTAGCGTGGTAATCAGGAGGCACGTCTGCCAGTCTTGAGAGTCCCGAATCTTCTCCTTCCCCTCTACTCTCTGACCTGACTCAAGAGTTCCGCTTCTCCTCTCTCTTGGTCATACGTCCTTATTTGAGGTGGTGAGGCGCGTACGTATTAGTATGCTATGTATACCGTACGCTACAGCCTCAATGACGATGTAAAACCAAACATTTTATGCCCTGGGTCTTGAAATCGTTCAAAGGATTTCTAAGGTATGACTGATTACATACATACACCCACAAACAAACACATAACCACACGTACACACATATACAGACATTTTTTGAAATAATGTTTTCTCATTATAAACACTATCCAAACGATTGCTAACATATTTTAAGATATTTTTCAACTGATACAATGCTACATCTTAAAGGAAGCCAAAATAAGGTTATTTTGACACTTCTTTGGATAGCGAAAACCTGCTATTTGAAAATGCAAGATTGTAATAACAATATTAATGATAGGGTATGAAACTTTTATTTTTACTCCTAGCTGCTATGACGATATCATGTCGAACATTTTAAGCCATGGATCGATGAAATCAGTGAAAGAATTGCTGGTGAATGACTAATTACACACATACACACACACACACACTCTTTCGCACATTTGCACACACTCATGTACACATAACAGAGACAATTTTTTAATATGATGTATTATCATTCTTGACACCATGAAAAATATTTACTACATATCTTTAAAAATACTAAATGACCAACAGATACAAAGTTTTTGCCATAGGAAAGCCAAAGTTATGAATTTAATGTCGTAAGTTAACACATTCATTGCAAACTATCAATAAAATCATCCCCTGATTCATTTCTTTTTTTTTTTGGAACAATACTTATGTTTTTTATGAAATTTTCGGATAATGCCTTATGAGATTTCAAACAAATCGATATCATCAAAGTTTGTTACTCTTCTAGTTAAAAAAAACAACATTTATAGAAACTTGAAAAACTTATGAATTTTTTCGAAACATTTAACGAAGTATTTAAGAGTCACTTTTTATTCAATGAATCAGGTAGTTTGTTGAAAAATACCTATTCACGTACCTAGGATAGGTAAGATAACAATGTCTCAGATCGCATGGAAATCATTTACCGGAGGCGAAACTAAGGATTACAAACATATGATTTAAGAATAATTTAATGATGGAATCTGCGATCCGTTGGGAGCAAGGTCGAAAAATAAATACACAATACTTAAATTTCCTATTTAAATACTGTGTATTTTTTTTTACCTTGCCCCTAACGGATTGCAGATTCCATCATTAAATTATTGTATAATAATGGAGGGCGCAGACAAAGTTACACAAAATGTGATTTTAGCATTATTTACTTCCACCTGGGGTATGTACATAACTTTATGCCTTACCTTGACAAAATTTTAGAATACTGTTGCGTACGATGTGCGGGGCACATCGCACTGACTCACCCGGTTGACAGCGCAGCTATTCAAGCGGAGAGTTCGAGAAGGGGAGAGCGAGGATATATAGGGCTCAGCGAGCCACGGTTGGGGGGTCAGTATCGGGCTAATTCGGGGAGTAGACGTCGGGTCTAACGATAGGAGCACACGCGCGACTCTGCCTTCACAAGGATTGGTTAATAAAGTATAATACTAATAACGAGTTAAGATTGATTTCGCGAAGCACCTCATTGCCATCTAATCCCACGTTACAGAATTTGGTGCTAGGTGTGGGGTGGCAAATATCGGATTTTTTTTTTGTTTCGTATTTGGCGTCGTTGCTGTCCAGTCTTATACTGATTCCGATGAGAAGCACACATAGTGCAGTGCCGCGAAAATCAAACTTGAGTACCGGAGCGGACCCGAACGCGATAAAGGATAAGCGAGTAGCTTTTGATACGCGCAACACTCAACAACGATCTGGAAGTCTACTAGGCAGAAGGTCAGAGCTACTTCAGGGAGAACCAGCGAGATAGTCACGCTTCATTAGAACCGGAGCAGTGCTTCTGCCCATCAACGACGAAAAGGGGAGTATTAATCGGAGAAGGATGACACTCAATATTATCATTCTGGCTTCGTGGATACTGTTTGCAAGGTTAGTGATCGTTCACAGAATTTTTTTTTTTAGTCTTTTTGTTTGTTTTTGGTTGTTTTTCCCCTTTTTCTCTGACCCCGGGACAAAAAAAAATTAAGATTGACCAAACGAACGTAGAACGATAGAGAGATTATTTAGCAAACCCAGTGTAGATACAGGAAACGACCGAAAGTAAGAACTCGCACCCGTATTAGCTCGAGGATAGATTACTATTTCATCGTCATTATTTACCCTATTTTACCGCCGAAAGAAAATACAGCGTAGAATTTGAATAGGCCAAGTGAAAGACAAACGCCGCCCTTTGACCTTCTTTTTTTTCCCTTATCGTTCGTCTCGTCCGATTACACAGGACCACAAAAAAAAAAAAAAGTCAGGGTACCTATAAGCGAATATACATACTATATGTATTTCGAGGTGCTGAATCCGATTCCGGTGTCC
>JAPYYV010006904.1:7355-22099 GCA_030522625.1 Copidosoma aretas | reverse complement strand
GTAAAAATATTGAGAATGCTCTGTATGACAAAAATGTATCTGCGACTAGAAAATTGTTGTAATATACTGATGTATGTAATCCTCCGTCTGTATGTACTTTTTACGAAAAGGACGTAAAATAAAATTAATTAAATTAGCCTATTAGTATACATGTGACAGTCACGCTCGAATGGTATTTCGAAGCACTAAATCTGACCCCAGATCGGGAACTCGAAGGTCGACCTGCAATGCAATTTATGCGATCGCAGGTCAATTTAATGACCCAACTTATTTTATAGACGTGCATACTGCATATTGCACGTCCTAAAATAGTAGATTGATCCACGATTGCATTGCAGGTCGACTTTCGATACTTCAATATTATTGCTGTATCTCAAGACCGCGTCTCCAGATCAGCTCTCAAGTCGGAATCTCAGACTGAATTCGGGCCTCAATTCGGGCCTATATGTCCAGTCCTTTTGTCCAGTCTAGTGATCTTATACTGAGTGATCAGCCAGCTAATTAGTCGATGGTTTAAAACTGTGTCAAAATCATCTGGTTATCTAAGGTAAGCATTGGCTGATCACTCAGCACAAGATCACTAGTCCAGTCCATTAACATGCTAGGGCCACTACCACCCCTGAACAAGAAAATTCTTATCTTCAAGACGCCATGAGATACCTTTCAGATAAACATTGGTTTGCCCAGACGGCCAGACCCCATATGTCAAAGAAGGAAAATATACAGGGACCGTACTGTGTAACTTTTAAAACCACTTTTCCTTCTTTGATATTTGATCCTGGGGCCTGGGCCTGGGGTGGTAGTGCGTAACTTTTAGAAAAGTTTTTTTGACAAAATTTAAAATTTTGTCCACTGCACATGCGCAGAAACCACACATGCGCAGAAACCAATTTTCGCCTTTTGCACGTATAAAAAGGGCGAAAATCTGGACAAAATCAGTCAAAAAAAGTTACGCACTACCACTCCAGGGGTCGTACCATATAACTTTTTTGATTTTTTCCACCTTTTCAGCCTATGTTATATCATAGGACGGAAAGTTATATGGTACGGACCCTGGCCCAGGGGGGGTAGTACATACACTTGACAAAAATGATTTGTTCCGAACGTGGTTGTTAACCAACGTCACTGACATCACACAACCCATGTTTTCTTATGGTTGTTTGAAATTAACCATCATACGACTTAGTAATTGACGTGACGCTCAGAACGAATCAATTTTGTCAAGTGTACGTAACTTTTTCAGCTTCGACAACAACATTTGGGCAAACACATTTTCGTCTTAAAGGCACCTACCGCGGTTTAAAAGACGAAAATTGGTTTGTCCAGATCCTTATGTAACTGAAAAAGTTACATACTACCACCGTACCACCCCTGTATATGCGATTGTACAGGTTATTATGCAATTCTTTCGTGAAAACCAGAAACAATTCTACGAATGCCACAAAAACGACGGTTATTATAAGTACCTAGATAATTGCATTATTCACTATATTACAACTAATTTTCCTTTGGATCATCTTGATTTGGAAAGACTTGAGTTTGATTAGTGATATATTATTATTGTGTCTTAAACATTTATAAATGCTTAACTTATAGATTATTGAGTTACAGAATTTTTGTTACTTTGATTTTTTTAAATTTTGCGCCAGAATGGGTACTAACTAATCTGGGGCCAATCAGGCGGGGCCCAATATGTATAAATATATACGTAATAGTTAGGAGGGAGAGAGTAAAGACGTAAAGAGCAGAACGCTCGATCGGCTATTCGGCTCGATTCTGCTATTATATATATATATATACATTCGAGATATATAAGTAGAACGTAAACAGCATCAACAAGAGGAGTGAGAGTGCACTAGCTAGAGAGAGATTGAAACTTTGAAAGTCCACGAGCAGTCGGGCTGTCGAATAGCAATACCCTATGTTATTTCTCCTATATATGTCATTGTAGTATACAGATATTCGCTTTCGTACAAGTGCCGTCAAGGACTCTACTTAGTGACTCTACGTGATTTACGTGAATCTTAAAAGTATAGGGCAGTTGCTTACAACTTGTAAGTTACAAGTAATAAGTGTGTATATATAACATACTTACATGTATACTTCTATTGCGCTTGTGATTTCCCCGCTGCACCCTGCAAGTCTGCTCTCACGCCTCTCACATCAGTGCTCAATGCTTATTATATAGTGCAGTTGTGTCAAGTCCAGTGTGTTTGTGCAACGAGAGAGCAAAGAAAAACAATCTCTGCTCTCCGCTGTATTATTTAGTATACTTACTTGAGTACCTACATCGTCGTCGTCGCGATAATAATGATTGTGTGAAGATAACTTGACTTTTAGACCTAGATGGTGGATCGATTGCCCATCTGCGACGCAGCAACAGCCTTTGCCTTGAGCCAAGATCAAACTGTTGTAGTTTTGAAGGCTGTTATCATTTAAGCCTAATATACTTACATACAGCAGGCTCCAAAGATTAGGATCCTAATCGGATGACGACGCCAGCATAGGAATGGACGACTCGTCTATCAGTAAATCAGCAGGTGAGTGCATGTTTACTCGGTATAATCTATCATTGGGTTATTGAGATAAGCTTCATGATACCAGTTCTTCATCTTGTGAGCATTTCTCATCGCCTGATTCAACTCTTGAGTTGATAATGCAAAAGTAAGTTACACCCAAGTTTGAAAATCAAAACTCGTCCTTTGTGGCCTTTCTCTGCATCTTCCGTTGTGACAAGTTTTTTCGAGTTTTTCTCGTGCACAGCGGAAATCCTATGCAGCAGTGATCTAGCAGTGATCTAATAAGTATACACTAGGCGATGATCTAACGTATACCTATACAACACGGGAAAACGACAGGCATCTGTACATATACTTATGTGCACACTTACAAGGTATCTTCCTTCTCCTCAAGTCTGCACAAATTAATAAGCCTGCTCGATTTTCTGTCATTTTTTTTATTTCTATTTCCAATATGTTTTCTTTAATTGCAAAGCTGTGTTTATTTCAAGCTGATTGAGCGTAACAGTAAAGGTGGCTATTAATGACTCTGAAATTCAGATTGTCCCCTGAATATGTGAAGTATTTCAAAAATTTAGAATTAAAAAATATCAATTTTGTTCAATGGTGTTGACACCTAAAGTAAATAGTTTCATTTTCTAAATAAGTGTGTTTATTAAAAAATTTCAGATCCTGGTGGTGGTGTTGGTGGTGGTGGTGGTGGTGCTGGTGGTTGTTGCCACGGCTGTTTCAACTCTATTGACGAAGAAGAATTTATTCAAGCTCTTGGACAAGACTGGCACATTGACTGCTTCAGGTAACTAAACAACTATTTGATTATTACAGTTGCCATTTACTGTGTGCTAAAAACTTGTGTCTGTTTTAGATGCTCAGCATGTGATGCAGCTCTATCCTCCTGGTATTTTGAAAAGGAGGGATTGCTATTTTGTAAAGACGATTACTGGGCAGCTTATGGACAAGCTTGCCAAGGGTGTGTTCACATCATCACTGGTCCTGTGATGTTAGCTGGTGAACATAAATTTCATCCGGAATGTTTTGCATGCAATGCTTGTGAAAATTTCATAGGGGATGGAGAAAGTTATGCTCTGGTCGAAAGATCAAAGCTTTACTGTGGCATGTGTTACAAAAGACAGATGCAGCCACTCAGCAAAACAGAAAACTACCCATTTATTAGAAAACCTCACAGTATAAGACTGGTGGAAATTCCACCAAATGTCAACAACCAAGAGAAACAGCGAGGAATTAGATTAACTTTGGATGCTACACCAAGTCCAAGAAGTGGTGGTGGTGCGTTGCTCCGAATTTCAGAGTGAGTAAAAGTTAAAGTTACCATGTAACAACGTTAAAGTATCATTGGTGGAAAATGTTTTCGATAAGAATTTTTGTAGCATCATAAAATAATCATTAAAATTATTTTATTTTTTTTGCTTGAATTGACGTGCATGTTAAGCCCATAATGTATACATGATTGCAAAATGCTAATTAAACATGTATGATTAAGAAAGTAGACAATTTAAGGCTTTTAATAACTTTCAACTAAAATACAGGTTGATAAGAAATGTTCGTGGGAAGATCTGTAAGCTGGTGGCCTCTATGACAGAGGTTCTCTTTAGGCTATGCTGCCACTTCTCTAATTATAGGTACCATTGATAATCAATCAATAATAAACGTTATTTTTTTTTTTCAATTAATGCAATCTGAAAAATCACAAATCTTTTTGTCTTGGACTACATGAATACAATGACTTTATATACTCTTGGGGACTACTTTATCTGTTGTATGTTTCAATTAATTGAACGCTGCTTTATTTATCTGAATCTTTTATTAAAATTAAGACTTTTCAGTTTTATTGCTTATGATTTTAACCTGCAATTAAATTTTTTCGAGTAAATATTTATAAAAATATCAATGATCTTTTGAACTAGAGTTCTAATGGCTTCATTAAACCAATAACATTGTAAATTTGAAATGATTTGCTTCTTGGTGTGGTACTATTAGAAATAACTAATTAACAGTGCGAGATTGGGATTGACTAACTACAGAAAACTGCACCCTAGAAAATGTTATTTTCTTGCTCTTTTTTGAAATACGTGTTTCATTCCTAGACATACAAAAAACTAACAGTGCACTTCTTCAAACACACAAAATACTGCAAAAATAAAGATGAAATAAAAATTGTAGACTCAACATGTCGAGTGATCTTATGTCCTTGCACATTGGGGATCGGATATTAGAAGTTAATGGAACACCTGTCAAAGATCAGCCAATTGAAAGCATTGAAAATCTTATACGATACTCGGATACAGTTTTACAGGTAAATAATTAAAAAGTTTCTACTACTATGCTGTAATAACTGTTTATCGTGACAAATTAAATTAACACGTAAGAATAATATTATTTGGCCTATTAAATCCGGCTAATCAAATGTTGCTTGAATGTATTGATAAATAACCTTAACTTCAGCTTACAATAGAACACGATCCAGATGCAATATCGCGACGATCGGCTCACTCGTCCATTGTATCGAGAACGAGTCCGGATAGCAAAGAAAGAATATTTAAAAGACGTGACGAGGGTTATATGAGCGGAACCAGAAGCCGACAGCTGCGGAGAAGTAAGGACCCCCAGCAGAAAGAACGCAGCAGCTCCATGTCCCGGCTGCTGGACGGGTAAGCTTCTGAACTTTCTGGATGAAAATTTTATCAAGCAAATTGATAATTGAGATTCTAAAAACTGAAAACTTTTTGAATTGCAGAACGTCGTCGAGCAATTCAGCTTGTGATCTAAGTCGAACAAGATCGTTTCGAGTTGAGCCAAAGAATCAGAGGATATTTAGGGCCAGTGATCTCGTCAAAGGTGAATTACTTGGCCAAGGATTTTTCGGACAAGTGTACAAGGTTACTCACAGAGATACGAATGAGGTGATGGTGCTTAAGGAATTGTACAGGGTCGATGAGGAGGCGCAGAAAAATTTTTTAAAAGAGGTTCGCCATGATATCAATTTGTTCTTTAGGAATTCGTAAATAATCGTCGTGTCATTTACACTACAATAATTAAACCAACAGGTCGCGGTGCTACGCTCTCTTCACCACAACAACGTATTACGCTTCATTGGCGTTGTATACAAATATCAAAAGCTTCATCTCGTCACCGAATTCATATCGGGAGGTACGCTTCGGGCTCTGTTGCATGATAAAAGCCAAATCATACCATGGGAGCAGCGAACCTCATTCGCGAAAGACATTGCGGCTGGTATGGCCTACCTGCACTCTATGAATATTATTCATCGTGATCTAAATTCTCACAACTGCTTGGTGCGTGAGGACAAGACAGTAGTCGTAGCAGATTTCGGTCTAGCTCGGATAATCCAGAATGGTAATGCACTCGATAAGCAAAACTCCAGTAAGGAAATTTTATGATTTTTACATCTATCAACACACAATAGTTTAAAAATAATTTCACACGTAAATTTTATTATTATTGTAATTATTACAGCTGGGAAATACAGTAGGCGCTCAGACGGTGAAGTTCGACCTTCGCGCAAAGAACGGAAAAAGCGTTATACTGTTGTTGGCAATCCTTACTGGATGGCGCCTGAGATGATGAAAGGCAACAAGTACGACGAAAAAGTTGACATTTTCAGCTTTGGTATAGTTGTTTGTGAAATAATCGGCCGAGTACAAGCTGATCCGGATTACCTGCCACGCTCATCGGACTTTGGCCTCAACAAAAAAGCCTTCAAAGAAAAATTCTGCACTAATTGCCCCGAGTGCTTTTACACTATAGCATTTTTGTGTTGCGATTTAAATCCGGATAAAAGACCGCCCTTCGAGGTCATGGAGGTCTGGCTGGAAAGCATAGCGATGCACTTGGCAGCCGACACACCCTTGTCATTAGATTTGGATTCAGATATAAAAAATTACGCCGGAGCCAGTCCAAGCAGTAGTGAGTCCACAACACCGGATGTCTTGAGTCCTCAATTGAAAACAATCGCAGAAGGCCAAGTGCACCGTGAAAAAAGCAAAGCAAGCGTTTGCGACGACAGTACGCTTGAATCTGATTTTTATCAGCAGGATATCAAGGGAAAAGAAAATGTCGAAATGCCAGAGACAGGTGCCAAGCAAATAGAAACTCTAATCACAGAGAGGAAGCCTGAAGAGAGTGAGAAACGGTATTCAAGGCACAATAGTAAAGCAAAGGATTTAATCGACGCGAAAAACAACCAGTCGTTAAAAATAAATTCTTATTCGAGGCAAAGCAGCATGAACAGCCCTTGTAACAAAGAAACTGTGATGGATCATAGACTAAGTGTTAATCCACCTCAGATTAATCTGGTAAATTTATTAATTGTTGATATTACTTGTTTTGCTAAAAATTTAATTTAAAATATCTATTTTCTTATTTTTAGGAAACATCAGAGACGTTGGACCCAGAAAAATATTTAGATGATGAAAAGATTAAGTACATTGGGCAAACGGACGCATCATGTGTACATGTTCCTACTTCATCTTCTAATTTTGTTTGTAACGAATCTAAACGCTCCTCTTATCGTGTGAATCGTTCCCGTGTGGACCGTAAACATTCACCAAACAGTGAAAACTCAAGTACAAAATTTAATGCTCTTAACGCCACTGGGAATTTTGTCGGCATGTATTTACGTCAGATAAGTAAATCCATCGTCTCGACCTCGGAAAAAGAAAATTCATCGTCATGTTTGCAAGCCAATAAAAGATCAAACAATGTAAATGACAAATGTAAAATCTTAAATTCAGCATCAACATCTGCTTCAACACCATTAAGACGGACAAAAATATCACCAACCAAAGAGTCGCTGTGTAAAAGCGCCTTTACCTACGATGTAAACGACTCCGATCCATCAGAAGATATTCTGAAGAAAAAACAAAAATCCAAAGCAAACGAGTCCTCAGAGCGAAGGAAAAATAGCCATAAGCGTACAGATAACAAACGAGGTAAGTCGGATCTTGGATACGTTGAGAGCTTTTCCTTTGACGATACAAAAACAAGCGACAATAATAAAAAAGAAGGTAAAGAGGAAGAAGAGGAGAGTGAGCTTTTTAGCGAGGCAAGTTCCGATTCCTCTTTTGATCTTTTTGACGATTACTGTAAAAAAGGGGACGTCGAGCGCCAGAGCAGCTTTGGCTCAGATAGTGCTGTTGGCACAATGAAGAGCGACTTTTTTGCCGATATTGATCTCGCGAAAATAAGGGATGGATCTTCAGCGTTATTGCAAGAACTGTGCCGTACATCCGACAAATGTTCAGCAACGCCAAATCACACAACCTCGTCCTTTGAAAGTACGGCTCTGTAGGGGCTTTACTTTTTTTCACGTTTTTAGATTTTAAGAGGAGTAAGCGAGACTGTTATAGTTTTAGAATGTTGGTGTTTGGATGTGTTTTTCAATATTAAACGATTTTCTTTTGATGTTTTTTACAGAATTTTGGCTGCTTTGATAAAAAAAGCTAAAATGTGAAAGCAATAACTATAAGACTGGATAAAACTAATTATCTCTTTGAAAGTCTTATTGTACTCTAAAAATGATAAACTTCAATTAGTAGACCTGAATTTTTTGTGCACTGAACGTTTTTTGTTGGCTTATAATTACTACAATATTCAACTTGCACCAAAAAAAGATTAAAACATTTCCAATTACTGTACGCCATGCAATGCATATCTTATTTGAAATGTGCAAGTTAATAATACATATTTCGAAACACATCTCAAATAACAGCGTAATATTGAATGCCCGTCGCAAATTATTTGAAAACGATTCCATTATAAAATTCCATTTATGAGAATTTTTTTATAGTTTAAGGTTCTCTATTACGATTTCATTTACGTAAAAAATTATTTTCTGATCAGTATTAAAGCGAATCTCGCTTATCAGATGTATTCAAAGTGTACTCGTAAAAAAAATCGCTTTATTGCGTATGTATAATATGAATGTATCCTAGTACAGAAACAAACACATCTTTTTTGAGTGTACAACCTTTATAAACTATTTCTTACCATGGGCCCAAAGTGCAGCAGAGCCTTTTTGCCCTCAGGCCGCACTTTGGGCCCTTGAAACCACTTTGCGCCCACGGGCAGAAAAAATTTGTCTGCCCTAGGGCGCAAAGTATTTTCGCGGGCCCAAAGTGTGCCCACGGGCGCAAAATTACACTTTACGCCCTCGGCAAGAAAAATATTATACGAGACTCGGGCACAAAAGTAAAACAAGCGCGCCCTTTGGGCGCTCATGTTTGTACTTTGTGCCCTAGTGGCGTAATGTACTATTAATTACATTTACAATTTTGAAGAAAATAACGAACTTGCGGTTTATATTGTGCAAATAAATATCTTGAAATACATAGTACATTACTCATTTATAGGGAGGAAAAATGAAGAATGTCTCAGAACACAGGCATTTGAATAAGCATGTGCTCTGAGGCTTTCTTTATTTCCTCCCATGGGTTGTATACGATTTTTCACCAATCCTACTTTCGCCGCAGTATGGTGACAAAAATTTATTATAGGTATATACATGTAGAGATTAATGAAAAAATTGCAATGTATTCGTTTCTGTACTTGCATATATAAAAAGCTTTTATTTGCGTCCACTAAATAAAAGCATTCCAAATATGTACTGTACTTGCCAAGCTGGTTGTATATTGAATATATTGAATTTTTGTACATCAAAGATGATCGAAATAATAATATTATTTTGTTGCTTTATTGGGTACATACAAGGTGTCTTATAAAGGCTTTAGAAATATAAAAATTAGGAATAGATGTCGCGCTCTTTTCATATTTTTCGTTTTAAATATATGGAATTAGATTAGGATATTGCGTGGAAAAGTCGTCAAGTAGCTCATCGAAAAGTATTTTACACGTATTTTTTCTTTTGTCACGTAAACAATTAATGAAGAATACAATAAATAAAAGTTTAGAAGTGAGGGTCTATGACGTGAGAGTGCTGTCAAACAAAGTGGATGGATAATAACACTCCAACGTCATGTATGCAACACTTGCAAACTCTGAAATGCTCAACCTTTGTCAATATTTGTTTACATGATAAAGAATAAAATATGGGACAGTCTATCTGACGACCAAAAAATGTTTTAAATTTATTCCATGCAATATCCTATTTCAAAGTAAACTTGATATTTTTCTGAAAAAGTCTATTTTTTCATCAATCTATAGAATAGAGATCCGAAGCAAGAAAATAATATGGCGTAGATAGTAAAAGTACTCATCATATTTCAGATGTGTAAATAATACTTCAATATTTTAATGATTATTGATTGATAAATTATTTTAACAAAAATAAAGAAATTCATACAAATCTTAAGTATTTAGTGTAAATCAGAGATTAGTAACTTTCAGAAAAATAACGAATTTACTTCCTGTCAGACTGTCGAATGGGATCGGTAACGTTATATCGTTAAAATTATACAGAAAGCTATGCCTTTTTTGACAGTACAGGGTATTTTCGTTTATGCCCTTAAATCTTCTGTTGTTTCAACAATCTACAATTATTATTATTTGAGGTGAAAATAAAAATACAAGAGATTAAAAATTTGTTAGCGTGTTCGAATAAATAATAATCTTGGAGAAACATCTGTTCAAAATTCTTCACATTGACTCTACTCTCTACATAAAGTAAAGACGCAGCTGTATCTTTTATGTAACATAAGATTAATGCTCTTATCGGTAAATTATCTTTTGTTTCTAATTGAAATTTGTAAAAATAATTGAAGAAGATCACTTTGTGCAGAGACATGAAATTATAATGCAGATGTATTAGAGTTATTAAAGAATAATTTTTTTTTTTTTCATGCACACCATATATACTTTACATTTATACGAAGTGTTTCATTCATATTTCATATTTTAATCAGTTTGTTTTTGTGAATGGCTATGCGAATTCCCGATTGGTTATTCTTTCTTTTATTGAAATAATTAGTTCTTCATCAAATTATTTAACGATATTAAAAGTGTTTATCTATTGTAAAACTCAATTTCCCAAACGTGCAAACATCTGTCCTTCTCTCAAAGATTATGTTTGATTTGTTTAAAAAATTATTTATGTAACACAGTTTATTCCGTTGTAAATGTATATTATACTTTAAAATGTATAAAAAAATGGGTTTTCTAATATTTTTTATAGTTTATACATATATATATATATATATACACTTATAAACAAAAAAATATATAATATGTAATAAAATAGACATGTATTTTGAAATTTGTCTACTGCAACTTATTTTTGCGATTCTTCCATATGGCAATAATTCCTATGGCGATTTTCGAACGAATTTTTAGTTTTGAATTCACAAAATGGTATTTGGAAGGACAACGGTGGACCGGTGCTGCTCCACCAAGGTTGCTTTCTTTTTCTTATTCTTTATTGCAGATGCACCCATCGATAATGTATTAGACTCCGATACGCCACGATAAATGTATTTTATATGTATTCTGTACTTACGGGGCAATTTGTATACCATACGAGGGTCGCCCAGGTCGCCCTTAGCATTACACAATACACACGGCAGAGCCAGGAGCTATAGGTATTATATGCATGTATGAAGTACCTACCTCTGGGGTTTTCCCATTGGAGAAGCGGAAAATCGAACCCGAGCCACCCGAGCTTTATTCCAGGCATGGAAAGCAAGCGCTCTACCACTTTAGCCACGTTTGGTGTAATAGTTATCGGCTGATTCTTCGTGCACTGCACTTTGCACACTTGCCACAGCCACGGAATCGGCTGAACTGGGGGGGGGGTTTGAAGAGTTCCATACCATATATAAAGATGGCTCTGCAGTTATGTTTTATTCGAGTTCTTTTTTTTTTTTTTTTTTAATAATTAAACTATTATTGTTCTTGGTTAGCTGCGTCAACTCGAGGATCGTCAAGAAAAATATGCATGTGCATGTTTTTAGGTAATGGGGTGTATAAAAATTGTGAAAATATGTACATTTTGAAGAAGAAAATACATATTCATCATCAGTTACTACGTATGTTTGTGCAACGGAAGGATATATTAATTTGAGAAACAAAGCAATTCTCTGAAATGTAAAAAGTATCATTTCTGCCTATAATCTATAGATTTCCGAAATTCAGTGTGTGGTCTGCAGATGGTAGGTCTGGAGTACTCTAGACCTAGGATTTCCCAAGTATGGAATTCAGGACCTGGGATGGCCAAAGAAATAATGATTAAAACAGATGTACAAAGTAAAAAGAAATATCTTTTCTGCAAATAAAAAGCTTAATGAAACAAATATAAGTAAGTATAATCTAGCTTGTAACTGTACGTATTGAATAATATCTTATTGACTTGTGACTCTGAAAGCGCGTAATTTCTAAAGATGTATGAAATATAATTTGCAGTTTATCGCACGTACGAAAATTGAAAAAAAAAAACCCGTTCATCCGAGTACGAATCTCTTATTTTCTGAATTATACCAATTAATCCGGCCTAAAGAATTCACCCCCCTTCGGCCCCATCTCACGCACGAGTCCTCGTAGCCTAAATAAAAGTACTATTCCATTCGATCTCTCACATCACGCTGCCACTGCTTTTGGACCCGACTCTACCATCATTTTCAAATACTCGAAAAATGGGCCTCGGTAATGATAGTTGTAATAAAACAAAAATCGCGTTTCTGACGTGAAGCTCTCATATGGATATATTTGCGCTTATCATTATCATTGTATTTTTTTTCTCTCTTTTTTCAACGGGCGAGAGGGGTCAATTTCCAAAAGACGCCCCCGCGGGCTAGAAGAACCGGAAGCAGTGTCGGATTCATCAGTGGTGCAAAACACCATGCTCTCCCTATGGATGGCCGGGCGACGCTCGAAAATATCATTCAAAACAAACTCCCCGGCATGCAGCGTGCACATAATACGGTGCGACCCGGCTTTTCCACGGCTGCCCGGCGGCACTGTAAGTGTGCGTATTATGCATGCGCATGAGTACAAGCATCCGTACATCGTGCGTACGGAGCGGGCTCGGTTCTCGCGGCCCGCGATTCTGAATTTAAGGTTTCCGTCGTCGACGTTGCCCCCTGCCGGCTATAAATTTCCGCCCGGGCGACTAATTCTGCCCCGCTAGCTCGTGGGGTGCATTTTTTTCGTCCCTCCTTCTTTCGCGCGCGCCGCACGGCAACTAGGTACATACAAAGTATACACGGGCGCTATAGGTGTATTGTCCCGTGCGGTATTATACGCCGCCGCCTTCCGGCTTTTCTTTTTCCCCCCGGGGCCCGGAGCGCAGCCCTTTTTCGGCTCCCACGCTCCTCGCCGCAAATTGAATCCGCCCGCGCCCCCTCCCTCTCCCGTTTGGCCCCGTGGCGTTACAGAGAGTCTCTTTCTTATACCAAGAGCGGATTTTCGTCTGCTTTGCATTGTGCACCAGGTAAGCAGACACATATTGCAGCGCATCATTCGGTTACGGGGCTAATCGAGTCGTAGTTTTTTATTTCGCGGCGAGGGATGCAGCCGAGCACTGTGTCGATGGTGGGAAAGATTTGTCGAAACTGGTATAATCAACGTGCACTGATGGGGGACGAAAAAGCAGCAGAATTTTCCAGCCCTCCTCTGCAGCAGTAGTCCGGCGGCGGCGGTGGTGACGACGACGACTCCCGAGCTTCGTGATTTGCATAATCATTTCAGAGACAAGAGCACCGCTGCTGCGTAAGCGCGAGGACGAATAACTTGCGCGGAGGGAAGCATGAAAACAAGTCGCTCCGCGCGGATGATAAGTACAAGTATTCCGCGGAGGTGTGGGCCGGGAGGGTGAAATTAGTCGGCAGCTGCATGAAGAATGATTCGGTTGTAAGGGTATAATGTTACATATTTTACGAACCAAAGCGCTGCAATACATTATATGTACCTATATACACAGGTGCATAACAATATATGTGTCACGGGGTTCGTCCATACCAGATCCTCTGTGTATAATATCGTTTAGCATCACCCCTTGCATGATACATTATACATAATACTTAACTCGGTCGAGTTTGATCAGAGCGCGAGGATAATTTTTCACTCTTACGTATTTTTCACTATTACACGGCAAGAGAAGCCATGCGCCGTTGTTTTTCTCGACTACGGTTTTATGTTTACTCCTTGCGGGAGAAAACTTACTCGCCGACGGTTGGAGATACATTTCTCATGCAGTCGAGTAGCTACAGCTGCACAGGTGTGTTGTATACAGGTCCTTCGAGTCCTTTGAGTATACCTACCTCCGATGCGTATCTTGTCGCCTATGCCGAATAGAAAACAGCGGCGTCGAAATCAGCGCTAGCCGGCTATTACGAATTCATAGCGCGCCAGCTACTACTGTATTTCTCCTCTTTTCCTCCTCTTTGTTGTTTTTTTTTTTTTTTTTTTTTTTTTTTTCTATTTTTGTCTTGCCGAAACCAAAGGGAGAAGGAGAAGAGGCTCAGCCTGGCTGTGTCGGCTCTCGTTATCGGCCACGATCTGGCCGTTCCGAAAGGACGGATGATTTTGGTACTTGCACGTGCGGCCCATTGTCATTTCGAAGGCGAGACACGCGTGGAGGGAAAAGAGGCTGCGCTGACCTTTCCTGCATGCCCAGAATTTAATTTCGACTCCGGCAGGACTGGCCGCTCGGGAGGAAGGGACTCTGCTTTGCTTGTATACTGTATTATACCCTCCAAAAACTTCCGAGACGCTGTTTTATGAACAATTTTTAGTTTCCGATGAGAACGATCGTCATCTGCAATTGATTGAGCACGCGAAATCCCAGTTTTCCCAACACGGACGGTCGAGGTGCGGCTCAATTTCACGCGCAGTATGGATTCGTTTCTGAGAATCGGTCAGTTCTTCGGCTTTATACCATTACCATAGCTTCGACTGTCTTTGGTCGATCGATATAATTAGATTCTGCATTTTACTATCTTTTGTACTCATCGTTTAAATTACCTGCACTCCCTAATCTTCTCGGAACTCTGTGCATTTCGAATTCAAAACATTAATTCAACTTTATAATTTAGCCGTTTGGCCTGCACTCGAGTCGTATCGCAATACGTTCGTCGATACCAAGTTGATGTTGCGTCATACATTCCGAAAAAACCAAACAGATAAGCATCCGGGATCGTGAGAAGTATGGTTTGGACAACGATCGGCTTTCGATGGTACTACTTGGATATACAAAACAAAAGAAAAAAACAGTGGCTCGAGGGAAAGGGAATCGGGTGG
>JAPYYV010006903.1:0-15268 GCA_030522625.1 Copidosoma aretas | reverse complement strand
TCCTGCGGATGGATGGGGGTTTTTTTTTTTTTTCTGTTTTTTCCGTTCGAACGAACATTCCGTCGGGCGACGATGAGCGCAATAATTCGATTGACGCTCGAATCGAGCCGTACATGATTATAAAAACTACGATGCTCCGCCAAAACAAAAACAATAGTGATGATGCATTTTTCGTCCAAACGTTCTCCGGGAGTGGGATTATTCTGATCGATCGGCCTGAAAATTTAATCGGGGTTCGCGAATCAAATCGTCCAGATGCACTCTCCTCGAATGAGTCCTGAGGGCGGAATCTTTCATTTTTTTCGATCGATTATTCACTTCTCTTGCTTGCTTTGGCGCGCTTGATTCATTCACGCGAGTGTGACCGATCGATTGCAAGAAAAAAAAAAAAAAATGGTATGCTTATTAAATTTTCATGCAAAAAAGAGTTGCTGGAAAAATTTATATTTTTAATAATAAAAGGAACATGAAAAAAAAAACGTTTCGACTCGGGAAAAATTAGCCGCCTTTAACAGAGATGACATTGGTGAGCGTCGATTTTTCTTCTTTTCATAATATGGTATGGGAGACGGGCGAGTATGACTGGCAGGTTATATAAAGTCTATTGGGCGAGAAGAGTATTCCATTACTCATCAAATTTTCGGATACGTCGATTTACCACCTGGTTAATATATAAGTACTCTGCGTCACATTCGGTTATCCATAACAACGAATACGTGCGACCGACCCATCCACGTAATCTTTATTTTCTGAATCATTCGTGCACTGTCATTCAATCATGACAAAAGAATGTATAATAAGTATGAAGAAACAAAAAATGAACACTTTTGTGTTTCCCAATATTTGAACGAATTATGAGCGAGCGAAAAGCTCAAAAACTTTCATCGAAAAATTTCTTGTAATAATAAAAAAAAGAAACTAAAATCGGAAAAAGATGACACGGGGCAGGCTCACCATATGTAAATTTTTGAAGTCGTGGCACGGTAAAAAATATGGTAACGCAGTTTCTTTCCAACGCGCGATACGCTTGGGGGCTTGGGATCAAGTTGCGTGCATGAATACTTCATTAACTTCATTGTAGTATTCATATGACATTAAAAATGAATACTTGAACGTAAACGCGTGAAAAGAAAATAGAAACTAAAAAAGAAACTAGACAATAAAAATTAATTTCCCATTACCAGCGATAACTCGAAATCGTTTGGAAATATCTTTTAACGACCTCATCCAAAAATACTCGAAGAAAAAAAGCAAAAAAGCAAAAAACCTGTGAAATTTCATTTTTTACATATTAGCTGATGGAATAATCTCTCAAATAACTCGACGATCGATACGAAACAAATCAAGCAATATAAAGCAACGATAGCTGATCGTTCAAAACTATAATGATACTCATTGGCGTGGTGGGAGAGAGGGAGCGGGACCGGCGGTCAGACAGGGAGCCTACATTATATAAACAGAGTGCGGACGTAGTGTAAAAAATCAATAGGCCACAACGACGGCATGCCGCAGGTATAGAGAGATGGTGTGTATAGGCACTTTATACGTATATACACACTGCACCGCGGTAAGTATTTATAGCCAGGGCGCTGAAAACAAAATCAAAAGTTTCGAGCGGCAATACGGGAGCTACAGGCGCACTGCACGCACCATGACGCCGCTGCAGGTATACCCAGTAACGTCGCGGTGCTCAATTGACGCGACAGTGAGGAAAAAAAGGCCTCTGAGCGTTGCCGCTTTCGGGACCGACGTGTATGGATGCCGATTTTTCACGCCGCGCGGTTTCCCAAGAAGGCAAGCCAACAATAGACAATCGCGGGATCTCGTGCTTATGAGGCTCTTTGATCAAAAACATGATGATGATGATGATAATACATCGGGGTACAATACCTGTAGACCTCGTAGAGTATGTCGTCGAGTATGACGGGCCCGATGTCCGGCTTATCGAGCAGCGAGATCAGTATCCGATAGGGCTTGAGGTCTTGCGGGTTGTCGGCGCATATGTTCCGCAGCGTCGCCTTGATCGCCTCGATCAGCATGTCCTTCGAGTAAACCTCGAAGTACGCGGCCGAGCTCTCGGCGGCCGCGGGATCCACCTTTTTCTTCAGGATCGACGTGTTGACCTCCGTGCCCAGGAGCCAGGCGAACAGCCGCCTAATTGTTTGACAAAAGCGAGCGGGAAGCAAAAACAAAAAAAAAAAGAGAAAACAGTACAATGCCGTCGTCGTTTTTTACCACCGCCGGCGCGGCGTGAATCACGATGATGACGAAAGAGGAGTCCTCCGCGAGAGAGAGAGAGAGAGAGAGAGCGCGGGGACAAGAAGAACGAAAGAAAAAAAAAAAGAAAACAACACATGCGTTAGGTCATCGCCATACCTGTTCAAGCTCATGTCGCGGCGGAGTATCGTGGTGAGGGCGGCCGTGAGTATGTTGACCATGTCCTGGCGCGAGAGCTGGCTACTGTGCACGGGAAAGCCCACGAGCAGCAGGTCCAAGGCGCTGCGCTGCACCAGCACCGAGCTGTCCTGCACTCCGGCGCATAGCGAGGCGACCTGTATTTATCGTTTTCTTTTTTCATCTGGTTCAGTTCTATTTTTGCAGTTTAGTTGGGTTTCATGGTTTGTGGTTTGTTTTTTCCCCCCTTATTCAAATACACACTCGAGGCGGACGGTAAAATTTAACAATGCAGCGAAAGAGAGACCGGGAGATAAGGAACGAGGCGCGCTGTAAGTACGTGTCGCAATGTGACCTGTTCGTGGCTTTTGCGATTCCGAAGCCCGCGCGTGTGTTTATGATGATTAATACTTTATGTAGAAGTTGAAGAAAGAACGCAAGATTAGGCTGATACACGGTGTTGGCTCCCCCCCCTTTTTTTTTTTTCTTCATTAGACAAAGATCGAGATTTTGGCTTTTCTCAGCCAGCGATTTCGTCATACGGTGCACGGCTCGATCGAGGCCTTGCGAGATTAAAACTGTTCGTACCGCGAAGTTGGATGTTTTTTAAAAACGCCGGCTATAAACGTCGCGAAGTTATGGAGAGCTGTTTTGAAAAGGAGACTGATTTTGAAAAGTTTGCATGCACGATATTGGAATTTCGTGATAAAATTTTTAATGTTTTTCGCGATGTAGATAAAGATGCATGATTCACCATCGCTTATCTTTTTCGCTTGTTTGAAAAAATCTAAGCCGGCTTTACTTTGCTGACTTCAATAATAAAAATGAGACGCGCTACTAGCTATACGTATATGTACGAAGCTAAAAATATTTCATCCGAGTGATAATTTTAATTGAAAATATGAATTTTTAACTTAATCTTATCTGTTGTGCATATTTTGTAATTTAAAAGATGTAACTCACCATAATATTAACGTTGGTTCCCATGATGTAGAGTTGATCCTCCATAGACAGCTTTTTATTAAAGTGCGATAGAGCAAACGATATAGCTGGCAGTCTGATTCCAGGATTAGATGCTAAACAGTCCCACAGGCACGTGTAAAAATGTTCTGGACCAACTCCATCGCACACTTTTTCCAACAACGAATTAGTCCTATCAAAGTGATCGGAACCCTCTTCTAGTCCTGGAAGAACCCCACTGAGGAAACCACTCAATCCAGGCCTCAGTCTTTCACCAAGAGGAACAAAATGTGTTTCATAAACTGTTAGAAGTGATGGTCTCACATTCATTGCAGCATTGCCCAACAGTGGAAAGAGACCTTTAATGATATGATTCCGAGTTGAGCAGAGAAAATTGGTAGCAAATAAAAAAAATTGGTTGCTATTTCTCAAAACAGTTAGCATAAATTAGAATTTAATTTAAAAAATTTCATGAAAAAAAGTTTTGAAATATAAATTTTTAATTTTTAATCCAGTTCAAGGACATACACAGGTAATGAAAAGAATACATTTACATTTAAAAAAGTATGTTTACTGAAAACCTGGCAACTGCCAAGAAACGGTTGATTGAAATTCAAATGCAAACCCAAAAGTGATAGAATAGATACATTTCAAAGATTAAATTTGAAAATCATTTTACCTGGGATCAACAATTTGAATTTTAAACAAGTGCACGCATCTACTATAACAGAAAAAGCACCAAAAAGTTTTTATTATACAAAAAAACCAACATACCAGCACTATAAATAAAGAGCTCGTGGCTTAATCTGTTTGTTCCCATGCATTTAAATATAATATCATAAGTTTCTAGAGCTTTCAGGTGAACTCCAGCTGGCAAGGCTGGATGCATACATTGAGCTAGCCTCTTTGAAATTTTAATTCTTCTGGGTATTACTGGAAATTTCAAATTAGTCAAGAGCACTTTGTTAAGCTTGCCCAGAGCAGATATTAAGTCTGCCCATTCGCTCGTGTACTCAAAGCTTTTGAGTGCCTTGTCCACTGATGACACATAACTACAAAATAGGCAAACGTTACTTATTGCCTAAAGCTAATGATGCATGAAGGCCTATCAGTTATGCATAATAAATATCAGAATTGTACTTGGCAAAGTTTGTTTGGTGTTTCTTTAGCAAAAGGAAAACAATTCTTTGTATACTTTCTTATCTCTGCAAATAGGTCTTGTTTATCATTATCACTAATTGTGCCTTCATTCTTATTAATAGCTGGAATAATAAAAGCTAAATACATCTAATGAGGAAGTAATAGTGAAAGAAAGTATTTATATCAATATAAATTAAAAATATTTCTTTCAATTAATGTTTCTCCATCACATACATGGAAAAATTAGATGACATCAATTAAAATTAAGAATAAAAAAAGGTTTAAGTTTTTTAAATATTTAAAAAAAAATTTCTAATCGCTCAGCAAGGTAGAAAACGATTCATCATTGATCATGAACTCTGCTGGATAAATGAAAGCTCAACTATCCCAAACGTTTTGATCTTCTCCAAGAAACAATAATATATTGTGAAAAATAAGTATTACCTTAACAACTGCATTGCAATCTAATCTAGCTTACCACCTGTTTGAACCTCTTGATAAAACCAAACAGAACTTGACCAATTAACAATAACAACAATTACAGCACTACACACTTACACTCGATACTTTGAGTCCTTCATGAGCTCAAACTCTTCTAGAGCTATGGAGCCCATCTTTATGTATTTTTCTTTCTTGACTTCTTTGGAGGAAAATAAACCAGGAGCTTAGATCACTCGCGCATCCTGAAAAAAACGCAGCTTCCTACCAGCATCTTTCCTCCTTTCCACTGCTCATCTTCTCCTTGGCCACTCATCAACGTCGCCAAAGATGATGCCAGTACAGCTGACTTCATCAATCTGCAATACACAGCAGAAAAGAGACGCGCATGCTTTGAAAAAAAGAACCTGCAGTACTGTAGCTAAAAGAGCACACACATCAGCATGCAAAGAGAGAGAGAGACACTGCACAGAGTGTGCACTGTGCACACCTAGCACCGTAAGGTGAAATAATAGTATAATACGCGTACAGAACAACTATACGGAGCAGAATCATATGAAAAGCAAGAGAGGCTGAGAGAAAGAAACACCATATCTGATGTAAGCGAGCAACAATGAGGGCAGAGAGAGGAAAAAATATGAGCAGTGGCAGTGGGGGGGCAGGAGGAAAAAAGGTATACCGTGTGTAACCACTGTAACCAGTGGTGTATTATAGGTATGTTAGGCACAACTACCATGCAAGCAAAATATATTATTCGCGCACAGACACAGACCTTTTTCCCTAACTTATACAGTATGTAGTATGGACTGTACATCAACAACGTCGTCGTCAATCCAATGTCAAAGTCAGTATGTACGCAGCTATCTCTGCAGTCTTCTCTGCAGCTGTTACACGACGATGTCGTGTGTGGCATGCAGCACGTTACGAATGTGACAATGAGTTTATTACATTTTACGATGATACCTTACGATACATGAGTATGTAGGAAGAGAGGAACTAAAAAAAAAACTACTGTAAACTCCTGCGAAGCAAAGCCACGGATCAGGTAATGTCGCGGATGATGTAAATATGTCACGGAACACGCGCGCACAGCTTTCTTTTGTATATAATTACATTGTAGGTGTACTTAAATGCACGTCTCCAGATCGACACGACTGTTAGCTCTAGTTTTTCCGATGCTTTGTTTACAATATGTATCATGCAGGCAGGCATGCATCAGCACACAACACATTGCACTATTGCAAAAGCACCAGTCGTTGCGCGATTTTTTTACTGATTACAGGTCGTTGTTCCAGATAAAGACTTTACCCCAAGAACACTGTCGACGATTTTGGCAGATGCAAGCTGTTCCCTTCGACAACTTTGGCTTTTCATATAAGTTGTTCACCAATAAATTGAAGGAATAAACAAAATGTCTATTGTCAAGTGCGATACCTGACGACGTCAAAAGCTAACAACGTCGACGACGACAAGAACGGCACTGAGCTCATTCGTCAATCGTCTGCAACTCTGCAGTCTGGCTGGCTGCTCTGATGATGCTCTCTCCTGTTTACTCCTATAATTATATACGCAGGTTTCTGACATTCCGACGACTCCGCTGGTAAAGTAAGTACGAAAAAACATTACGGTTCATGAGATCATGAGGTTCATGTTCATCGCATAATTATGATTCGTAAAACCGTGAACAAGTACTTATACTTACTTAACGTGCGCACAGCCTTTGAGGGAATTATTCCATCTCCAATTCAACAACATTCTCTTAGCTCCACATTATCAAATCAACTGAAACGTCATTTTCAATCATTTACGTTGTTGTACTTATACGATGGTGAGATTTAAAAGCTGCATGGGCCCGTCACTCAGCATAACCCCTCTTACTCTGTGAAAATTTAATATAATATAATTTAAAAATTTTGATTGCCACTAATTTATTATCATCTTTACTATTGTTTCCCAAACTATAGCCTCCACTCACTCCAGTCCTTATATCACTCGCACTAGCCTCCAGAAAACATTGACCTCATTGCTGTAATTATTCACATGTTACAATGTTTTTAATAGGTACTGGTTTCATCTTTGTCATCATTTTATGATAATATTCGTGAAAGCATTAATTATTTCTATATTTATTTTATGGTATTTTGATAACACCAATAACTTTTTGCTGCAATCCAAGTGTGTAACGTTTATATTTATTCACGAGAATATATTGCAGTTATATTTATTACATAGTATGTATACGTTAGCTAGTTTTTTATATTTCTGGGCTTTTTTTTGCACGATCGAGATTTCGCAGTTTTTCGCGAACGAGTTCTACTTAATAACTTCTAAGGCTGCAGTCACATGGTGCAGGATAGAGCTCCGCAATAGACCGTCCGAAATAGACAGAGCCAATCAGAGCAATTTCGGATTTGAGTATTTTGCTATCATTGGTTCGTTCTATTGCGGACGGTCTATTGCGGAGCTCTATTCTGCACCATGTGACTGCAGCCTAATGCATGAAATTAGAGCGGAGTTGATTGTTGAAGATTTGAACGCTGTTTCGACCTTAATAAACGATTCCACCAAAGGAAAAAAATAACAACGTAACTATCATAATGTCACTAACATGGAATTAACAACCTTTTCACGCTCAACATTTTTTTAATTACGAAAAAAAATAAAAACAAGATTCCTCCCATAAGACCTGTGTTATTTCTCCTCTATATTAGTCATATATATATACCAGAGTCACGTGGTACAGGCACAATCCCAATAGTGTAAATCAAGACAATCAGATTTTAGTGAAAATGTGAGTTGTAAGATAAATAAGAGCATGACGAACCGTTTTCAATATGTTTGGAAAAGATTGGAGTTCCGGAGTAATTTAGTTGATGAATTTCTCTTTCTGAAGGTGTCGAATTTCTCCGTGATCTAATGGTAACTAAAAATTCGTATACATTTTCTTGCGCACCACAAAATTTCTTTGCAATAATAATTAACAGTCTTGATTTTAATTCAACACATCAGCACTTTAATTTTGCGATCGAAGTGTCTGTCCAGTCTGTGGAAAATTGCAAGATTTTGCGAAAAAGGAGGGGGGAAGAAAGAACAGCGCCACCGGCTGACTGGCGTCGAACTCTGCAACTTTTCAGTATGGCGTTGTTCTTCGTGTCCGCAGAAGCAGGCAGAAGTCGCGGCTAGTCCTCGTCGAGTCGTCGTGGCTTCGTACAGACCAGCTTCACCGAAGACGTAGAGGCTATTCATCCTCGTACACCTTCGCAAAAGCGAGTAAAAGAGAGACTCACCAGCTCGGTCGTGCAAACACAGCAATCTCCGGGTGTCCGTCCTTGGCGGAACGTAAAAGCAGCGGCTCAAGTGCGTGTCAGTGCACACTGTGTGCGAGGCGAGTCCGCGAGTGTGTGTGTGTGTGTGTGTGAGTGTGCGCGCAGAGCGCAAACAACAGCCAGCACGACGACGAGACCTTCGGCGCCGAGGAGCTGCTGTAGGCTGCCTCAGGGTCGCCCTGCTGGCACGCGGCCGGTCTCGAAAAAGAACGGCAGCAGCGGATACGAGAACGACAACTGCTACGACCATAGCAGCATCAGCAGCACTAGCAACAACGCCAGCAAGAAAATGACGGATCCCTCGGAACTGCGCATGAACGTCGCCGCGCTCAAGCGCGTCGATCCCTACGCCAAGGACATCCTGGAGACCGCGACCCACGTAGCCCTGTACCACTTCATCAGCGAGGACAACGAGTGGGAGAAGACCGAGATCGAGGGCGCGCTGTTTATCTACTCGCGCATCGGCGAGCCCTACAACAGCTTTCTCATTATGAATAGGTGAGTCGTGGTTTTCGTGGTGCTTTTTCAATCATCATGTTCATGCACTTGGGTCCACACGCTTAAGTGATATTTTTTTCTTTAATCGTTGTAAATTCTCTTTCCGCGATTCGTATCATATATTAATTGCGCGCTGCTGTCTAGTATACGTAACGTAACAGAAAAATGGGGATTGAGCGCAGCTTATTTTTCAAAGGGGTGTGTACCTATGTAATATGCGTGTTTCGCTGGTTCGGTTTGTTTACGCCGTTTCACATCAGACAGAAAAACTTGTAGTTTGAAACCACTGGTTTCTGGTTTGGTGCCAGCGGGATAGTGGTTCATTCGAATAAATACAGTAATTCGCGAGAGCTGCTATTGCATTTCTGGGGGATTTAGTTTTTAGTGGAATTCAAAGCTGTACATACATGTTACAGATTATATTACTAAGACTGTTGAAGTTGCTCTCGGTTTTGCAAAATTAATTTTAACTGGTGATAATTATCAACAGTAAGGAACTTTAATTTTTACAGTCAATAAAGAATGCCAACAATTTTATTTGCTACTGCAGGAACAAACAAGTGATGTGTGTGTGTGTGTGTGTGTGTGTGTCTCTGTGTATGTTGTTTCAGACTAAGCACCAACAACCAAGTAGAGCCAGTGACTGCAGCTCTAGAAGTACAGTGCCAGGAGCCCTTTTTGCTGTACAGAAATGGAAAGGGTATAATTTACGGCATCTGGTTTTACAACAAGGATGAGTGTATAAGAGTCTCAAGCATGCTCCATAAACTCGCCACGGAGTCGTTTCGAGACACTCCGAACAAATCGACGCCAAAGAACAGGAAGCAGCAGCAAACTGTACAGAGGAAGTCCAACAACGTTGATATATTTAGCATGCTTAGTAAAGCTCAGGAGGACTTTAACTCCAACAAATGCAACAACGTCAACAAAGGGTCAAGAGTTGTGGAACCCAAATCACCAATGAGCACTGCCATCGGAGAGCTGTCTGGAGCTCTGTCAGCCACGGCCCCTCCCGATGTCACGTCAAAGAGCGTCATGGACTTCTTTGCCAAGGCTAAGGTCACCAACACAGGTCATTACAATGCTGGTGACCATAAAGATCCAGCAAACGTTGTTAATGAGGGGGGAAAGCCGCTATTGGCACGTCTGATGTCTCATCCGGCGGCACACACCGTCGAGCACATTGAAAAACAACAGAGGTCTACTACCCCTCAGCCAACTCTTCCACAACCAGGAATGATATCCGTAAATAATCAAAGGTAACGGATCTTATTAACATAATTTTATGAGTAAAAATTGAAATTTTACTTATGAAAATAACAATATGTTACAGTTGTGAAAATTCAATACTAACAAAATTACAAAAGTGCAAAATACCAACCAAAAATGCAAATATAACAGGGCACCCTTACAATCAAGAATATAGTGCACTAAATTTATCAACATGCAGTGGTGGTATGAACCGTTCGGAAATCTCTTCCATTCCTGCCGACGAATCAAATACATCTAGCTTCCTGAGGATACAGTCTCCTGCAGCTTCTCCAAGCAAAGTAAACCACCAACAAAAAAACTCGACAAACTTCGAACATGCGTTTGACAAGCTTTTCAGAGCAGGGAGTCCTCTTACAGCAGCAGATAATGCATTTCAGCATAATTCAACGGTATCTATTCAAAGATGTTTCTATGAAAATGATTTGCTCAAAAATTTGATGCGAGAAAGTTAACAAAAAACAATTACTTTTCCTATGTAGGTCTGTGATGACTTGATTCCACCGCTTACACCGAAATCTTCGATCGCAGGCAATGATGCGGCACCTGCATTGATTACACCAGGTATGTTCGCTGCACCAAGTCCAGCCGCCGAAATTCTCAATCAACCTATCGAGCCTCTCACGAAGAATCAGCTACATCAAGCCTTCAGTTACCTGCTACGCACTGATCCCGAGTTTGTCAACAAGCTACACGAGGCTTACGTCAAGTCTTTCAGTGAAATACTTTCTTAGGTACGCGTAAATGCATCAGCGAGAAAACTTCGCGATTAACCATTAAAGATTTCTTTTTTTTTTCAATAATGTTATCTCGTTTGTTGTCTGTGTAAGAGAAAGTCGATAAAGTGGCAATGAACTGTCAGACAAGAGTTTAAATTACGTGAGCATGTCTTGTATGCGAAATGTACGTAGTATTAATGCTCCTTTTGATGCTCCTCTCGTGATTTTACGCTCGTGACTTTGTATTTTGTCTGTTCGTGGAGCGCGTACGAACACTGTTTGTTCGTTGCTGGTGACGAAATATGATTATAAATGCAGACTTCAAAGTACGTTGACTGAAAAATGGAGCGCGCTCTCGCTGATCTAATGTTTTTTCGTTGAGCGAAGTTTCTTGTAAATGTTATTCCTATCAAACTAAACTTGAATTGTGATGTATCTATCGTCCCGATTTTTAAAAGCGTCCTCGTAACTCGAGAAATCAAGGAAGCTGAGCGTACTCAAAGCAGTATTTTTATATCACAATGTATAAGATAAAACAAAAGAGTTTTCGGGACGTATAAATTAACTTCAAAAAAAGACGCATGAAGGGGTAGAAAGCACAAGGACTGTGTCGACAGATGGAGTGCGATATCCTAACTGTCTTGGTAGAGAGAAAAGTGATAAAAGATTTTACTAGAATAAACTCTGATGCCAAAAGTAACGAACATTTGTAAAAATGAAAAAACTGAAACTTTTTTACCGCGATGCTTCAGAGATTGACACTGTACTTACTTCGTGGTACGACAAGAACGATTCATTTTATTAAGTAATGATGCGCACCAGCTCTTTAGAAGAAATAAAAATGTTCTCTGGTGCTTGTTTAAAATTAAAAAAAGAATCGATAACCAACAGTAGCAAGCAGACAAAAAATTAAAAATATTGAAAAAAAGGCATGAGAAATAAATAAAAAGTATACCAGGTTTTGCAAAAATTGTTTCCATGTATTTCTTATTTTTTTCAGTCGGACTACCCGATCCCTCCTCGAGAAAGACCATTCACATGTCATGTTTACATATCGTGCAATCATCATGATTGATGAGGCAATCTATCGTTATTATATCTTATTATCACAATATCGTGTTTTTCTAATGGAATACGATTGGAGTTATTGAGGTTCAAGACGCTGGAGCCTTGAATATTCGGCTTTTTTTATAACTTTTTTTTCTACATTTACGTATACATAATAGATAATCTATACATATATATTTAATATTTAGCACTCTATTTTATCCTAAGTAACATGAATAATGGCGGTGATGCGTTGCTCTTTCTTAAAGGCAGAACTTAAATCAACGCAAATTCTCGTGCAAAAGATGATAAGAAAAATCTACCGCATTACATTTCGATTATTCTTAACGTATCAATAAATTGATTTTCTCATCTGTTCGCGATTTAAGGCAGCCTGTTGGTAAATGTTCTTACAAAATACAAAAGTCCTAAGTCAATTAGTTTTGCGCATAAAGCTCTTACATCTTCTGGTCAACTTTCCCTTTTTCGAGAAAGCAACAACTTATTTGCTACTTAGCTCATACGCTAAACCATCTGCTCGTTTATGCAATAAAATTGAAAAATTACATGTCGCCGGTGTTTATTGTATTTTTTTGTTATTTTTTAATTTTAATTTTTTTTACAAAAATCTACACATGTATAATTTCTTCAGACAAACATTATTATAAGTAGCAAACTTACAATCAAATCCGTGTAAAATGTACAATGTCGTTCCTTCAGAGAAATTCACAGCCGTATGGAACCAAGTGAGGCGCGCTATTCATCAATTTTTATCTGATGAAACGAAAATATCGATTTTTCTTTTGCTTCTGAAAAACGTGAAATAACAACGAAATCTAAAATATTCAGAATACAAAACGAGTAAACTTGGTTTGTTTGTGTATTGTTTTGTTGGGGAAAAATCGCGGAACCTCTACTTTACATCCATAAATGCCACTGCTCTATTTTTTCACTCTCGCGCAAATTCGACCATCGTATCCATAAGTATATATAAATCTATGCGTACGTGTTTGCTTAATCGATACGAACTAGAAAGACAATAATTTAATAAGAATTCTGTACATATGAAAAAAATCTTTCAAGGCGACACTTTTTATTTATTTTTATTTATTTATTTTTTTTTATTGTTCGACCACCATACGTCTCGTACTGGCATTTCAAATGAGACTCACTGTGATCGTTCACTAATAGAGAGATATCAAGAAGAGTCCACGGTATTTAAATGAAAACTAGTTGAAAAATCGAAAGTAAGTAAAAAAACGTTTCGATTCCGCAACGATTATTTCCTGAATACAATTGCATCAACGAAATGACATCCGGAATGGCTATAGATCTCAATGCAATCTTTCGTTTTGAAAACATCGTAAACAAAGATACCTATAAGTACATATGTATATTCGAGTATTCGAGAAACGCCACGATAGCGTGCACAACCGCGGACGCGTTGGAGAAAAACGAAAGATCGGCACTTGGCTTCTTACAACCGAACACAAAAGCGAGTTCCAGCAAAAGACGAACGAGGAAATATTCACAAGAGAGTGAGAGATAAAACAACGACGACGATCCCAACGGAACGAGATACTCTAAAGTGATGAGAAGAACGAGATTCGCGCCGCTATACCGATCTCCTCCCACCCGCGAAGGAAGGCAACAACGGCCCGTTTTCCCGCAAAAGAACAAAAAAAAAAAACAGAAGAAAGTCTTTGGCCCACAGTGCTACGAGGCGCGGCCGCCGATCCAACGGCGACGGTGCGACACGATTCAAACGAGCGGCATCTTGGAGGGCCCGAGGAGGGGCGGCGCGTTCTCGGGCATCCTCAGTCCGTGCAGCTTGTCTGCCTGGAGCGGCATCGGCTGGAGCAGCCTTATGGCCAGGCTGGCGAGTACGACGAGGATGACGAAGCCGCAGATCGGTATGGCGATCGTCGCCATCCGGAACCAACTGTCCGACGACTGGAAGTCCTCCTCGCGGCCCGAGCCAAGGTACGCTCGGCGCTCGCCCATCAGCACTGCAACGGAGAAGAATCACGTTACTCATATACTATTGTTGCACGGGTATAATTTTTCTTTGCAATCAAGTATATTGTGTGCATAATAGTGCAAACGTTACAACTGTAACAAGAGTTTATACTCTGCGGGGAATGTCTCGTCGGTTCCGCTGTTTCGCAAACGCTTCGTTCCCCGACGCGAACGACCACAAGTTGTACTACTGCACCGGCGATTTTATTTTTATCAGCCCGCTGCCGATCCCTCGGTCCGCGGAGTTGTAAAGGACGATCGCCGCCCGGCGGCAAATGGGAAGTAAACGAGGAGACGGAGAAGACAAGCCGCGCCGTATATGAGGTGCGCGTGAGTTGTAAGATTATATATAAGGCATCTTGCCCCCATACGGTACTTGTAACATGTATACATATACGCGAGCGTGTGTAAAGTATACATACTCTATTGAACAAAAACCATATCGAAAAACCATGTCCGAAAACCATATGGAAAACCGCATGAAAACTATGTAGTTTTGTTACATTACGAAATATTTCGATTCTATGTTTTTTGTTCGCAATTACTAGCTATTACTATTTTGCAGTTATTGTGACTAAATCTGGATGATTCAAGTTTCACGTGGTTTCGTTTTCAGATAACCACATGGTGAAGTGAGACAAAGAACCACTTGAAAACGGAGTAGCAAAACCGCACGTGTTTTCATGCGGTTTTCGGACATGATTTTTCGATATGGTTTTTTTTCAATAGAGTATGCGTCAAACGGAGCTGCGAGAGTAAGTATATGATTTGCTCATCAAGGCCGACGATACATATGTATAATTTTCCTCGTTCTTTCGCAGAGATCTGCTTCTTATAATACGTATAACACGGGCGATGGTGGGTGCGCGGCCAAATCATCCCCGAACGTTGCACGCCCGAATGATACATATATACAAACAGCTGTACTATACTCGTGTAAAATTACCTTGCAGGGTCTTGTTGAGCCTGAGCCTCATGGCCGGGTTGTCCACGTGGTTGCAGAGATCCTGCTCGCAGCAGAGCTTCCCCGGCGGACAGTCGCGCTCGGCGTAGCTCCGCTCGAGCAGGCAGCCGCTGTACGGGGCGCGCTCGGGCCTCAGGCTCAGCTCGAGGCTGTAGCCGGTCATGGCGGCGGCGGCGGCGGAGGTGCTGTCGTCGAGGTCGTCGTCGTCGAGGCGGGGCAGATCGGTGAAACAGCCCCGGCCCCGGCACATGTAGTTCGTCGAGACGCAGAGCGGCTGGTTGCAGTAGCAGCGGACCTCCGGCCGGCCGCGCCTGCCGCCGTAGCCGCGCGGGTGCTGCTGCTGGTGATGGTGGTGCCCGTGGTGCAGTCCGGCCGTGTTGACGGTGCGCGCGCGCGGGCCGGTGGAACGGGGGCCTTCTGCAAAGCGAGGAAAACACAGTCGGGGGGGTTGAGACATCGGCGCGTGCGAGATCATAATATACAGGTAATGAGAG
>JAPYYV010006902.1:0-17883 GCA_030522625.1 Copidosoma aretas | reverse complement strand
TTTAATTCTGCTGGAGCGAGCGATGGAGAGTATTCGAATCGAAAAGTAATTGCATTTTCGCGAGAGAGGAGAGTAATATTGAGGGGGAAATGGCGTTCTTCGTTCTTGACTCGGGGGGAGGGGGGGAAAAAATAAATAAAAAATGGATGAAAGAGCGCTTTTCGAAGAAAATGAGATTCCTCGGGCCGGAAAGAAAATTCGGAGTATAAATCCCGCGAAGAATTCGCTCATTAAAAAGCCAAGAGAGATAGAGCGGGAGAGTTGAAAAGTTGGCGGGTCGGCCGGACCCGACTGGAAAATAAATTCGACGCATCAAAAAGTTTTTGAATAAAATCCACTCGGCCAGAGTGGTATTGCTATAGCCGCGAGCCTCGTCGAGCAAAAGGACAAGATTTGAAATTAATAAAAAGAACGGGCGGATCCACGAGCAGGATCGCGATAAATATATTACCTACCCCCGCACAATAAGCCTGATGGAAGAAAGTCGAGTGTACCTGTACTCTGGGCCTTAAATACAAAAGACGAAAGCGGCGCGGGGGAGGGTGGAAAAAAAAAAAGAGCTGAGCAAGAAAACGCGCAAGATACAGTATACAGCGGAGTACCGAACGCGGAGGAGAGCGCGGCCGCAGCCTAACAGGGGGAACGCTGCTGCCGCAGGTTCTCCCTCCGTTGCCCGCGTATGTGCAGCGCACATAACGAGCGCATTACTTTATATAGTGCGCCCGCTCGCCTCCCCCTACTTCTTTTTCCTTCCTTCCCCGGTCACCTAATATATACACACACACACACATATTTACACACACGTGCATCTCTCCTCCGCTGCGCCAAGCACTGTACGGCAGAGCGGAATTCCGCGGCGCGATAAGCTCTGTACTGCGCGGAGCTCTGGCTTTCCCGAAAATAATAACAACAGCAGCAGCAGCAGCAGCAGCAGCAGCAGCAGCAGAGTCCGAGCGCCGAGTCCCTCCGGGGGCGTTTTATTATCGCGGGCGCACATGCGATCTGAAAATCACAGAAAATTACGGGAAAAGCCGGCCCCGAGAGACAATGGAAAGAAGAGGGCGCAGGGGGGAAGCGTCACGAACGCCGAGCTTCCTTATTCTTTCCTGGGCCTGCACTGTACACGGGGATAGACTTTCGCCCGAGACGCTGGCGCTGTAAGTAATTTTGCGTCCCGCGTAACGGCCGCGTGGCACGGAAGAGGCCAAGCTTTCTTCTTCTTCTTCTTCATGGCCCTTTCTTTGTGTATTACAACTCGGGTATGTTTAATACGAGTCGTGAGGAGGGATGAGACAGTGCCGGAGTGTATTCTAATTCGCGTGCAGGAGCGAGATCTGAGCAATCTCACATGCGTGGCGCAAAAAATTACTGGCGGATCGAGGGGTTGCATTGTTACAGGAGAAAGGGCGAGGGTTGGGCGTTGGATTTCGTGGAAATTGTATATTGTAGGTTATGGGTGCTTTTTCGATAAGTTCGTGCGAGCTTATTTTTGTTATTCGAGGAACGCGAAGAAGAGGAAGAATGGGAAAAAAAGAAAAAAAAGGTAAGAAAAGGCGCGCGTATATACGTGACCCGGGCCTATTTCTTCTACTACCAATTTGTTTCGACGATCGAAAACGTCGCGAGCAAAAGCTGCTCGCGTCCGCGCCAGCCGAGGGGTTATTTTAATATCGAGCTGCGGGGGCTCCACTTTTTTCGACGATTGGGATTATTTTGCGAAACTCGACGTCTTATTGAATTTTGGATGAATTCGAAATTCCATCTCGCGATGCTCGAGAGAGTGAACCAAAGTAAAAATCACGAGAACTTTGAATATTAAAATTTATTGCTTGAGAGATCAAGTATACGGTTTATTTATACGGATCGGGTTAAAATAATAGTCGCGATAAATTTTCATCGAGATCAAAAATATAGTCCGATGCTTGTGATAAAACACGCGGCTCTGAAAACGAGACGAGCAGACACTTATTATATGCGTACATTATTGCAAAAGAAAATTCTGGCAGACGCCGAGGGTTGCAAAACCGTTACGCAAGTCTACCTGCGCGCACACAGCCTACATAAATGTACATACAGACGAGTCCGCCGTCTCGAGATGGCAGCAAAAAATCTCTCTTCGGAGTGGCATGTAGCAGGGGTATAATACACAGTTGCACCGGCGACAATTCTAGAGCGACGAGCCCATCAGAAGCGTGAGACAATGCGGGCCTCGGGCCATACATGTTACATGCGTAATTCGGCGTGCCCGCTCTTCGATCCTTCTTCTCCTTCCTCTTACCGGTGGAAATTTTTTTCCGCTCGCCACCCCTTTCACGTCCGGAGCCGGTTTCGGGCGTCCTCTCCTCTTTGGCTGTGAGAGCGCGAGAGCAGCTGGCCCGTGACTCGCGCGGATGTAGGGACCCTTCGTCGGGTTGCCCTCACGTGACGAGCGACTATCCGATCTTTGAGAGTGTACAACTCATTCTGGTGAGCATCACATTGTTCTGATTATAATTAAAAATACATGCATTGTATGCACAGGGTGTGTTTCTAAAATATTTGAGGACAACTGTACCACCAGATTGAGATTGCCAGGACACCA
Source organism: Copidosoma aretas (assembly GCA_030522625.1). Taxonomy (NCBI): domain Eukaryota; kingdom Metazoa; phylum Arthropoda; class Insecta; order Hymenoptera; family Encyrtidae; genus Copidosoma; species Copidosoma aretas. The sequence goes on along the minus strand of JAPYYV010006902.1, from coordinate 15,302 downwards.
AAAAAACTTCTCTACCAAATTTCAATCCGATCGCTTTCCGAGGTATTTTAATTGAATTTGAATTTCGTTCATTGTGGACTCCTGGTACGAAATATTTCTTCAGATTATTTTACATCACGTCTTTGTTTTTCGCAAATTTTGCCCGTAGCATATATATTAAAGTATCTTATCAGCAATAACATTGATCAATGTCGCTTTCGAAATAATAAACAAATAATTTGAAGCAGATGTACGATGAAATAAATAGTAGTAATAACAATAATAATACTAATGTTGAATTGATATTGCTGATGATGAAGTAGCTATGTAAAAAAAAAAGCCTTTAAAAACTCTCCTATAGACTATGTACAGTACAAATTCCTCGATTGTCAATCGACAATATCTTTATAAGTACGCATCGGATCGGAAAATGGTGGAAAGTTTTATGGCTTGTCTCGATGATCGTTATCTTTAGTCCAGTTTTCCTCAAATATTTTCGGAACACCCTGTGTTTCATTACAGACGCCAGAAGTCCTCACCCATTGCGTCCGAATTTTATTACCCGGTCGATCGATTTGTATCTACATAGTGCCGAAAGCGAAAATAAAAAGAGGAAACGCACAGCTCAGTCAATCTGCGCTCGCCCCATCATCCGCCCGAGAGATGAATCATCTACTATACGGCCCGGATTCCGACGCGCGGAAAAACGCGATGCGGCGGAAATATCGGAGGGGTGGATCCGGTCCGAGACGAGACGGATGAAGGGAGAGCGAAAAAATTCATTTGAATCTCGAGCTGCGGAAGGGTTGCTCCGATGTCGCATGCCTGTACACACACACTTACACACACTAGCGCGCGCTCGAGTGTATACGTGGAAGAGGAGGAGAGGATGCCCGCGAGCGATACGTGTGTACCTATACGTACGAGTGTTATAATGCCGCGAGGCGCCGAAATAATTGGATTTCAATTTGCGCAAAAAACTCCCCCTCGTGCAGTCTCGTATATAACGGGCCTGCTTTCGAATATTAGTCCGCGGCGGTCCCTCGCTTTGGGTAACACCTTTTTTCGCTATTCTCACGTTCCTCTGCATCCGGCTCTGAATGCGTAAGCGGCCGACATGACGGGGCGACGTACCTTTTTCTTCTTCTTTCGTTAATTTAAGTGCGTATCGTTTTCTCTTACGTGTTATATGTATATATACGCTGGAATTACAAACATTGTTTTCGTTGTTGCCGCTCCTCTGATGTAGAATGTCACGGTGGATGGAGGGGACAATGTGGATCATCGGGCGTTGAAAGGGACATGTCGCATTGTCTCGTTTAATTGCGAAGCGGATAATTTTTTACATATTTTCATGTCCCTCCGGTCTATCTGTTCGCGCGGCTTTTTAATTAACACGAGGATGGTGTTTTGAAAAACTCGCATGTACGGCACGCACTTCTTATTCGTAAAAAAAAATAAAAAAAAAAAAACCAGGATACAAAAAATAAAAAAAACAAAAGGGGAAAAAAAAAAAAAAGAAAAAAAAAAACAAAAAAAAAAAAAAAAAAAAAAAAAAAAAAAAAAAAAAAAAAAGTTCTCGGCAACTGGAAAATCGGACGTCTGCGGGAGGGCAGAAGTTGAAATTTTTATCTTCGTCCCCTTCACTCCGGGGTAGCGCGCGATTTTTGCGTACGAGTGCCGCCGGGCGCTTTTTATCTCCCGACGTGTATATTCCTGTCAAAGTTTGCTTCGCAGAAAAGTTGCGTGTAATTTCGCTCGGATAAGTTTCAGCCGGTAGCATAGACTTGCATTCAGTCAGCGGCCAGGACTTTTCCGTTTTTCCTCGTCCAACCTGATTGAATCGCATCGAGGGGGCGAAGCAGACGCGGAAAAACCCACACGACACCTCGACAATCATTATTTGCAAATATTTTTACTCCGCTAATTGCTACCGTACCTCGACTTCGAACGCCATGGAGGGAGAAAAACCTCTGCGTCCTCTGCTCCCGTACACATCCGACGCGTGTTCCTCGGGGCCCGAGATTTAATTAAAACATTCGCCCCCACACTCTTTCACAGGACCTTCGATATTTTCCTCATCTCCTCCTCCTCTTTCCCTCGTTCTCTCGGGCTTCCATCAATTTCACGCCACGGCATTATGTTACAACTTGGACTGCGGAGGGCAGAGCAGAGACAGGGAGGTAGAAAGGGAATAAAAAGAGCATAGGTGTCCGGACGTGGGACACGTCAAAAGGCCCCTTACGCTCGGACAGGTTTTCAAGATAGGCCAAGACTCCCCTGCCAATCGCCGCGCGCCCGCCCGTACGGGGGGGAGAAAAACAACGGGAGCAGCCACAGCCGAGGGGGAAACTTTTTTCCGCGAATGCCATCGCTGGGGCCACTCCTGTCTTTTAAAAGGTAAATTTCCGCCGATGGAGAAGTTGGCTGAAAAGCGAGGCAAAAGTACAAAGTGCAGGGGTCGGGAGGTGGGGGATGGAAAAAAAGCGAAGGGGACAAGAAGCCGATACCGCGGCGCAACTCCGGTACACTAAACTCGTTGCCGTAGCCGGTGGTCCGCGGAAAAATAAAAGGAGCCGCAAAAACAAAGGCGCGCGGGGCTACTTAACGAAACAAATTGTTGCTTCGTTGCCCGAGTGGGAGGGGGGCAAACACGGGCGGGTGGTGAGGGGGGGAGAATTAAAAAGTTTCCCACTCGGCACGCCGTCCTCGTTTCCTCCTCCTTCCGCGTCTACTTCTTCTCCCCGCTGCCGCGCTACACTTTTCTTGGCTTACTTTTATTTCCCTCGTCGGTGGCCTCCCCCCCCCCGGTAGCGCGCTTTTCCGCGCTTGTCCTTGCGCGCCGCGCGGAGCCGCAGAAGGAGCCTCGTAAAACGAAATTCAATGTTCGTTAGCTCTGCTTTCTTTTGGCCGTGGCGGCGGAGCTCGCGGTAAACTTTTTCCCCGCGTCGCAGGGGCCACGGCCAAATTGATAAACTTCTTTTTTAATGGCCCGGCAATTGCGCCCGCTTATTCTCGCGTTTAAGTCCCGCGCTTCTTCCTTCTTATGCTGCTGCTGCTGCTGCTGCTGTTTAACAGTTTTCCCAGCGCCGGTAGGTTAAGAAAACGTTAAAGGTCAGCGAGCGCGATATTTTCTCCTAGGCATACATAGTAAAAAAATCATCCAACATGATTTAATTTCTTTTATTATTTCTCTAATCTTGTCTTCCTATACTTGCTTTTTTTTTTCATTATTGCCCAATGGTCATTTTGATTGTTGTTCGTTCTCTCAACAGCATCAGCGTATCGTAATCTACGCACTTTTATGACCTGACATATGTTTAGTGGTTCCCCACGTTATACAGTTCTTGGACCTATAAGTATCATACAAAATTCTCAATTTTCCGCTTTATCTCCAAAATTAATGTTTCTCAATAGGGTACTTTTCGCACGTTTGAATTATATCGTTCGTTACTTGGATCTTTCGTTTGTTGTTGAGTGTAGTGAATTCAAAAAAAAAACTAATGAATGAGCAATTGCATAGTGGCAAAGTATTGTGTACATATAACTAATATGCTTTCGTAATCAAAAAAGCTTAACCGCACCGTTATAAAGACAACTCATTTTTAATCATACTTAACGAACGAACGATAGAATTCGAACACGTCCAATTAATACAACTATAAATTTAATGGTTTTAAAGCCAAAAATTTTCAGATTTTTCGAAACAAGTCGCTATTTGAACAATTTATGAACTCACTAAAAACATGCCGTAAAAGTGCAGTCTTTGTTTCATCCCATCTTGGAAATATTTTTGTCATAAATACTGTCTAGTACCCAAACACTTAAACTTGTAAAGCCCCTTCGGATGTTTTCCCTGCTACACCCTGGCATGGATGGTCGATTAATTCGGAAGAAATTTTATTTTTCGAACAGCCGTGTCGACTCGCAAGTCGAACGATCTCCGCAGCTGTGGATCGAAAAATTCGTTGCGTCACAGGAAGCGAGAGCGGATGCGTTGATTCTCGCCCTGGTCCCGTGCGAATGGGTACATCTGTAAGCGCTTGCCTCGCGCGCTCGTAATTATGATCAACGATTACGTCGTCAGAGGCTGCGGTCACGATATATGCGGCATGTAATACGGGGTCTATAGAAAGGCTCATGGGAGTGTGCGGCATCACGTTCACACATGTGTATATGTGTGCGGGGTAATCGCAACTCTCAGTTACTGTTTGTATCTGATTCTGATTTCGGGTGCTTGGAAAGTTTCAACTACTTCTTATTGTGCATTTATGGATATATATATATATATATATACATATATTGAAATTTAATTTATTTATATATTTTTATAATGTATATCATCATACAATTTGTATGATATAAAACATATTTACACACGTACACTAAAAAAAGCGACATCGACATACGCACAATAGCGGCACAGCGACAATGTAAAACATATCTAAAAGGCATCGGAGCATACACATAAATATAGACATGCTTGCGCGCGGGTATTGTATACTGCAGGTATGGGAGCCGATGAATGGCTCGTTAACCGTGTACATGTACAATCTGATGGAAAAGCTGTTGCTGGACAATATAATCCTCTCGGCGAGTACATCGCTGCTCCGAGGAAATTAAATAGAGTGCAAAAACGTAAATAATAATGATAATGATAATAACAACGACAACAACAACAACAACAACAACAACAACAACAAAGGTGCACAATGCAATGCATGATGGAGCGAACTTGATGGGTTTCATTGGGCACGTTCATTACGAGTTGGCGAAATAAAAGTAAGGCTCTTGCGGTCGAAACGTAATTAAATCGACGAGGAAATTCGTGCAGGTGCATGAGCATTAATTTTGTCGATCAGCACGGAAAAAAAGATGAAAATCACGAACGAAAAAAATAATGACAAGACAGAGCTGAAAATGCAGATGCAACAAAAGAAAGACAGAGAGAGAGAGACGAGGGCAGGCCAGGGGATGACAGCTGAGCTAAGGGCTGTTCAACTCACTCGCTGCAGAGTCGACCAGCATTCCTCGAGGGTGCGATCGCTGAGGTTGGGCAGGCCGCCGGTTCCTCCTGTTCCGCTTCCGCCGCCCCCGGTAGCGTTGCCGAGCAGGCTAACCGCTCGGGACTGTGTTCGCGTCAGCATCCGCGTCGTTGGTGTTGAGGACGAGATTGGGCGGAAGGAAAGAGTAAAGAAGAAAATTGGCGTTAGTCCGGACCTTTGCCTCTGATCTTGAACGTTAGCGTGCGTTTGGGATTCTTGATTTATACTTTCGTACTATTGCGGGGGAAGTTGACGCAACCGAGCATATTATCAGTTGGGTCGCTCTGCTCGTTTAGATTGTCTCATAATGCATGGTAAAATTTGAAACGAAGCAAGTTTGAATGAAAAAAGAAAATTGTTCTTAATAATCTCGTTGAGTTTGCAATTCTTCTGCATTCAGACTAAATTGACAGAGCTTTACCTGTACGGGAAGAAAATCCCGTGATAGAAACGATTTATTTCCGCACGTAAGGGGGGTGAACGATGTACATTTTCTTGGTGGAGCACGTCAGCCCGTGGTCCCTGCGATGACGCGTTCGCATGTATGTGCGCATCGGGCGCACATGTAAGGAGAGCAAGAGAGAGCACACAGCGGCGACGCATTATCTGCTGTTGCGCGGGTCAAGAACCCCGCGAGAGCAGTGCACAATGTATACTTGTGTACGTGAAGAGACGTATATGTATTCATCCAACTGTGTGAATGTGGTATATATATATATATTATGCGTGCTGATGTGTCGGTGGTGCCTATGTGACCCGCTGTGCTACAGACGTTGCCGCTTCTCGGCGATGCGATCGTACGTGTGCATATGCGCCCGCGAACATGTGCATATGAAGGTCGACGCGCCGCCGCCGCCGCCGCGAGGGAGATACACGCCGACATATCCCGGTATCGTGAAAACACGGTTACTTATATACTCTGCTTGCATCGGCCGGGGCTGGGGTTCCTCTCTCTGGCTCTCCTGAACCGGGCTTTCGACGTCCTTTTGCTTTTAGCGTTTTTCTCCGCTCCAGGTCTGTACACACTACTCTTTTGAGATTAGACGTGAATTTATGGCTGACTTATCGGGCCGGTGCATTCAAACTTTTTTTCTCCTCCGTTCTAGAGAGTCTCAGCTACGGTATATATGTACATGGGGTTACAATGCTATTGGGTCGTATTTCCTTATTGTTGTAAAATACTTTCATTCTGGGGTAAAGAGGGGGGTCATAAAGAAACCAACCAACAATCACCCCCACCAGAATCACATAATAGAGAACAGTAGGGTCCAATAGACTCACCTGCAGCTCGTTGACCAGCTTCTCGGCCAGGGTGGCGTCGTGCGAGTCCTGGCTGCCGCTTCCCGGGTTCAGCAACGAGTTGTTCTGCTGCGAGTTGGGCTGCTGCTGTTGCTGCTGCTGGGCTCCGGGCACGTTCATACCGGCGAGCGCCCCGTTCTGGCTGATGGAGTTGGCCATGTTGAGGGCCTGCTGTTGCAGATTCTGCGTCAGATTCTGTGCTTGCTGGGCCAGGTTCTGCGTCAGATTCTGGGCCTGCTGCTGCATCGTCTGCTGACTCAGGCTCTGGGTGAGATTCTGAGCCTGTTGCTGCAGCGTCTGGCTAAGATTCTGGGCCTGCTGCTGCAGGTTCTGCTGCAGACTCTGGCTCGCCTGGCTCAGATTCTGCGGCTGGTTGAGCAACTGTTGTTGTTGTTGCTGCTGCTGGGGCGACAGGCTGGGCGTTAAGCTCTGAGCGAGACTCTGCTGAAGTGTCTGTCCGAGGTTCTGCTGCATGTTCTGCTGTAGGGCCTGGGTGAGCGCCTGGCCGAGATTCTGGTTCAGAGCCTGGGCTGCCTGGACCGCCTGGGCAGCGAGCGAGGGACTCGACGCTTGCGACATCGACTGTTGCGCCGCCTGGGCCGCTTGTACCTGTGCTTGTGCTAAGTTGTGCAAACTTTGGGCCATACTCGAAGCTATCACGTTTTGGTGGTGCTGCTGCTGCTGCTGCTGCTGCTGCTGTTGCTGTTGCTGCTGGTCGGTGTGCGGCGAGGGCGTCGTCGGTGCCGGGGACGACTGGTGCTGCTGCGCCCCCTGTTGCTGCTGACTACCCTGACTCATCGACATCGCATGCTGCTGTTGCTGCATCTGTGCGGCGCTCTGGCTTATCCCATTGTTGGCGCTGTGTTGGGACGCGTTAGCCTGTTGCTGTTGACTCAATGATGGACTACTGTGCATCGAGGTTGGTTGCTGTGTGTGGTTCTGCTGCTGTTGTGAGTTATTTTGCTGCTGGAGCTGGGGACTAAGCTGCTGCTGCATGGCAAGGGGTGAGTGCTGGGCCGGAGTGCCGCGCTGGGGTTGCTGCCAGTAGTCGGTCATCTTAAAGACGTGCTGGCGAAGCACGTAATGGTTTGCCGCGGCGGCGGAAACCGTCGAGGTCTGGACCTCCATCGGCTCGGAGGGCCCCACGTGAGGGGTGATGAGTTCTGGCTGCTCTGGGTCGCTCGGCTCCTCTTCGTCCTCCTCCCCCTCGTCCTCGTCGTCCTCGCGCTCGGTGATGTCCTCGTCTTCCTCGTTGTTCCGGGGCAGCTGCTTCGCGGCCGAAGATTTTGCCGCGATGGCGCCGCCCGGATCGCTGGTTGCTCCTCTGCCTCCAGCAGCAGCACCGATTTCGTTTTCGATGCTGCTGCCCCCGCCTCCACCTCCTCCGCCCCCTTCTATCCTACCCCCCGAATCGCCACTGTGATGGTGCGAATTACCCGGATGGTGCTGTTGGGGATGGTTCTGTTGCTGTTGCTGATGGTGTTGGTGTTGCTGCTGCTGGAAGTGGTGGTGGTGGTGATAGGCAACTGGAAGCTGAGGTTGGCGGATCAGCTCTGCTTGCTGCTGCTGCAAGTGGTGGTGCTGTTGAAGTTGCAGTTGCTGTGGTTGTGATGGCTGTGGTGGTTGCGACTGTGGTGGCTGTATACCACCAGTGTTCTCTAGCTGGTCACTTGTCGACTGATGGTGATGGTGTTGTTGGTGGTGCTGTTGCTGCTGATGTTGCTGTTGGTGCTGCTGTTGGTGTTGATTTTCCTCCTCCTCCTCCTCCTCCTCCTCCTCCAAGTCAAATTCCGCTTGGGCTTGCGACTGGGCGCGCAGGTCCAGGGCCGCCGTCGCGTCTGAAATCTTGAGGCCTTCGCGAGAAGCCCGCGCTACCCCCTTCCGGCGCAGCTTGCTCGCTTTTTGGCACCCCTTTCGGTAAGCAGCTCGACGACAGCGGGCGCGCCTACAGGCAGTCGCCGCCGTCACTCCTCTACTACTGCTGCTCTAACCGTCGAGGCTCGGCCTCGATGATGATAATAATGCGGCTGCTGCTCCAACTACTCCTCCTTCGGACTCCTCGTACTGGTGGTATTGTCGTCGTAGTCGTCGTCGTGGCTCGAATCTTCTGTGTGTTTACTCGACCTACGACGGCTGCTGCTCCAGTAGTGGTAGTGTAAGGCTCATCAAAACTTTTTTTTCGTTATTCGGTAGTGGTTGTAGTTACCGATCGCTACTCAGATAACTGATACTGCTGTTGTTGTTGTACTGTTGGAGGACTCAAAAAGGTTCCCTTCCTCTTTTTCTTCTTCTTCTCTAGATACTGCTATCAATTGATGATGCTGGTGGTAATCGTCTAATCTGTCTTCGTCTTCGTCGTTATTATTGTATATATATACAGGATCTGTCGTAACTGGTCTAAGTGGTCTAAGATTTGGGGTCAGATTGTCCGTGGTGTGTATGGGTACTACAATTATTATCTTGCGCGCTCGTTCCACTGTTTGGATGCCCTCGCTTTCGACGGAGGACAGCCTTTGGCGCGCTGGTTTGGTGGGTGGGTGTGTGAGTGTGTGTGTGGTTTTTCTTCTATCTATACTTAAACTTCTATACGTACACGTAAGTTCAGGTTAAATTCAGGATTGCCCAGCCCGGACGGTGTGAACGAGATAAAGGTTAACGGACACCATTTGACGTGCACAATATTTGGTCAAGTTTGCGAAGGAGTCGCTTCCTCTTTCTCTCTTGTTTTTTGTGGTTATTGGTGATTATCTTGCGAGATGCACTGCGTAAGTACGAACGAGCACTCGTGTTCCGTAATGCCCTTTGTATATTATATTGAATTTTTTTTTTTAAGCCCTGTTGTGTCTGTGTTCTGGATTGTGTGTGTACGGTGTGTTGTGTTTGCTGATGAGACTTGATGTTCAAAGTCTTATCGGTGGTAAGTTAACGGAACAAGAGTGTCTCCTTCGTTGCGTACCTCGAGTTGTTGGTTCTCCTTGGTGATCTCCTCGCGCTCGGTGATGTGTACGTCCTGAGAGTCCGTTGACGACTCCGTCTCGATTAAAAATGCGACTCTATAGTATTTCTTTAATCTCGAAGAGAAGTGTTTTCTTTTTTTTTATTAAACTTTACTTTACTTTTTTTCCTATTTATTTGTTTATCGATCAACCGCGTCGTACCGATCGTCAATGGTAGTAGCTTCTTCGTTACTATCGTTTAATTAATATTGCACTTAGGTACACTCGTTTGTTGAACACACTGAAATATACATGTATGCGGCGCGGGGTCTCTCGATTATCCTTTCCCTTCTATCTCTTTTTCTCTCTATCGCACTCGATTCCCTTTCTCTACTCTTCCGATCACTCTTTTTCTCACTTAATCTTCTTCACACTCTCTACTCCTGTCGGCTGCTGCTATTGTTCTTCGAAGTCTCCTCCGACCTTTCAATCTTCAATCTTCACACTGGTGTAAACTCGGTATACCCCCGCTTCTTCACTTCCGCTCATCTGCTGCTTCTTCTTCTTGTGCTCGTCTCCTGCTCTCTCTCTTGTCTTATTCTGCTTTTTTCGCTTCGTCCAGTCTTCCTCTCCTGCGCGGGAACAACTCGCTGTAACGCGTCTCCCGCTCGAAGCTGCAACAACACATAGACAAACGAGAAATCGGTTATTAACGTAAAAAGTGTTGTCACAACATAATTTAAAATATGGGTAGCATTAAATTGAAAAAAAAAAGTATATGGATCATATGTCAACGAAAATTAAAAATAACGCATGCCCTTGTCGTAGTGTGTGTAATATTGTGAATCGTGGAAACGTTTTCAAATTCCCGCATAAACGCGTTATATTTTTCAGTAAGTCCATATGGTATTATGTTAAACTATCAATGAAAATTCGAGTTTTTGGGAGAAATTGCGCAATTGAATCTTCGAAACAATTCTTTGAAACCCTGGGGTACAGTAAACGCGATTAGGGGGTGAAATTTTTTTTTTCGCAAAACAATAATTATTTAATGATGATGGTCGTATTTGACGAAGTAAGGCCACGGCGATTTCCAACTCGAGCGACGCGCCAGTGGTCACTTGTTCCCTGCCGTCGCACGAGGGATAAGAACGAAGTCGGACGTGGATGTGAGGTAACGCACGGGAGAAGACTTTAATGGAGAGAAACGATGACACTCACGTAGGAAATGAGGTGTTTTTGTCCCGTGGGGGCAAGAAACAGGCACTGTTACATTTCGCGTTATGAGAAAGCGCATCGGGAGGAAAACGAATTGCCAAGCCGCGTCGGAGTGCACTTACGAATGCTGTTCAGTTGGTCTAACGACTTATAGAAAAATTTGACATAGGTTTTTGATTTTATCAGTAAAATTTTTTTTGTAAATCCAAATTATTCTATGTTTCAATGTGATAATTTAAGAGGTATTTCATGAACTTTCGATTAATTATTGTTCAAGATGGAAAGTGCGATTCCACGAACGAAAACTAATTTTCGTTAAAAAAAAATTTTAAATAACAGTAGGAGCGTCAACAAAACGTTCAACTCGAAACCATTAGCAAAAGCCCGTCTCGAAATTCAAAAAATTTTCCATAACCGACACGAAAATCTATTTGCTTTGCCGTCTTTGACGTGAGCGTCTCAAGGTCGCATGTCAGTTGTGACGTGTCGTCTTATGTGCACGAGAGTATAGATACACGCTGGAGTCGAAAAACCGGAACAACGTCCAAAGACAACCCCCGTTTCGCGCACTTGACTGTGAGTCGTGGGAGAGTGAGGTGGTCAAAAAAACGCAAAAAAACTAAGAAAACACTTTTTCACTGAAAATTTGATTCTTGGGCTCTCGCAATCAATCCTTTTTTCACAAGACTGTCGGACAAACGAAAACTGCACGATAAATTGCATCAGAGAGTGTCTCATTAGGCTGATAAACGATCACGATCACTTGTAACTTGGCACTTGGGGGCAAAGCCGGTTGCCGGTTGACACTGGAATATCTTTCACTGTGGCACGAAAAAATATTTAATTTCGGTCCGAGTCCAATCCAAGTGAAAATTCACCAAATCTTTCATCCAGAAAATTATGTTCACTGACTATGATCCTTGTCATCCAGAAAAATATTCCAAGTGTCATCCTGCTCCGATGCCGAGAGCTTGCAAGCTTTCCCTTCAATGTGCCGGGCGGCGCAAACAGTATACTCCAAGTCCCAAGTTTTGCTCGAACGAGGGAGGAAAAGGAAATAAAATCTCCAAAAGTGCACCTCCTTACGGGGCGAAAGAAGAATTCACCAGGACGACACTCCCAAGGACAAACAGCTATGATCCAGAGTCCAAGTTGTAGACGCGCGCGGCATCGAACTCGACATCAAACATTCGCGTGAAACAAACAGACCGACCGACCAGTTGCTCCAAGTCAAGTCAGACAGCACGAGACAACGAACGAACGAACGGTACAAGTGCGGCGTTGATGCGTGCTCAAGGGTACGGGTGCCAAGACACGACTGCCTACCGCGACTCGCGACTCGCGACCAAAGACGACGACGACGGCGACGACGTTAGAGGGAGGGAAAAGACACACGACGACGACGACAACGGCGCGTTTTCCCTCTCGTCCTTCTCGCGGGGGGTTCGGGTCCTTGGCGGGCGAAGGAAGCGAACTGACTAGGCTAGCTCCGCGGCTCGCGAGAAATGCGCCAAGACCTTCCGCCGAAAGTGTGGAGGCGCGGGTGGTAAGAGCGAGAGAGAGAGAGAGAGGAGCGAGTGCGGTGGTTGCCTGCGCGCCGCGTCTCAGACCGCGTGCTGCGTCTCTGGTCCTCGAGCAGCAGGGCAAACCACCCCCTTAGCCGCCAGACTACGACGACCACCACCGCTGCCTTCCTCCTTCCTTCCTTCGCCGCCGCCGCCACCGCCGCCTTAAAGAACCCCGAAACGGGTAGGGGCGTTGTCTTAGCTGCTGGCTTCTCTCCCTCCCTCCGACGCCGCTGCTGCTGCCGTTGTGCGTGAGAGTGTACTGCTGTCTTACGCCACCACCGCCACCACCAGCAGCGAAGGGGCTCCTTTCTCACTCTCTCTCTTCTCCTTGAGGTCTCTCTCCCAGCGTCTCAGAGGGAGAGCTCTTCTCACCCCCCGGGGAGAAAGAGGCCGGGAGGAGGGGGCGGAAAGGGGGATGGGGGGGGAGGCCGAGAGGTCGCCCGCGAGAGGTCCGCGCTCTCCGTCGGCCGCGTGGGTTCTCTCCTGCACGGGAGCGCGCGCGCGCCTTCCCTTGGCCTGCCGAGGGAGACGCGCTAAAAACTGCTGCCCGAAGGAAGAGGCGGCCCGCTGGACAGGACTACTTTTCGCCCGCCCCTCCTTTCCTCCCACCACCACTGCCGACGCCGCCGACGCTTTTCTCCGAGCGCGACGACGGCGTTGACGACGCTGGTGGACGAGGAAAAGGAGGAAAGAGGGTTGGCGCGCGCGCTCCGGGTGGGGTGGGGGGAGGGCTGCGTGGAGCGTCGGCGCGAAAGGAGGGTGGCTCCGCCGCCGGCGTAAGAAGAGAGCTTTTCCCCCTGCCTCGCCTTTTCCTCGGCGCCTGCTCCCCTCGAGGCCTACTCCTACCACCACCTTCTTCGGCCTCCTCCTCCTCCTCCTCCTCCTCCTTTGCTCCGTCCGTCCGAGCAACCCCCTACCCCCTTCTTCTCCTCCTTTCGCGGCTGGCGTGTTCTCCTCTGCTTTGGCATCCCTCCTCGCGGACTGTGTACACCTCATACATGACAGGAATCCACATGCGGGATGTGTGTGTGTGTATGTAAGTGCGTGCATGGTCAGTCGGCTCCTTGGGGGTATATAACGTATGTATGAACGAGTGGTCCGACCGGTCACGTACCGTTGGTAATGCTATTGTACCGTGCGAGTGTAAGGTGTTTGATTTTTCAATTGACCTGCTACTTACGCGCCGACCCGGTTTGGTCACCTAATGATCTCTCGGTACCAGTTCCCACCGGTTAGTGTGTGTTTATCTGTTCAACGACTCTGTTTGATCGGTATACTAGTTACTATTCACACTTTTAATCTACTACTTGTGCATTGCGGCAATTTTTTTCAAAAATAGCACAACTGTACGGACACAAAATTTAATAGTCACGTCGCAATGTATTTATAATCATTTTTCACGATTTTTCACGAAGAAACGGTCGAGCGTACTTGTACAGCGAACGCGGCGTTGTGCTCGATGCGAATCGGTAAGCGCGACTAGCGAGGAAAAAAGTTCAGCGAAGAAGGGAAGCCGCCGCTGCCACTGCCGCCGCCGCCTTTGCACACGCACCACTTAACTACCACGTAAGGGGGTGTTCACCCAAGTTTTATTACAAAAAAAAGGGGGAGAGCCCTTCTTTTAAAAATGGCCTCCGCTCGCGCCTACGTACGTTAGTTGTGCTTATACATATATATATACGTGCAGAGGTAGTAGTACTGGTAGTAGTTTATATATGCAGCAACACATGCGTGACTAACTCGCAGGCGATCCTTCCACATGCAAGGGGGGATATCGAGCGCGTGTGTGCGTAGGTGCTTTTTTATCGGCTGCTCCCGTGTGCGATTTCTTTCTCCACCCCCCTTGGGGTCTCGCTACATCGACCCTGAAAAAATACAGCCGCCTTGGTGCGTCACTAGAGCGCGTTCTGTATCGGTCGCGTGCTGCAGTTGTTTTAAGCTAGTCCTGGATTATTTATCTCTCACAATGACAGGAGGGTCCGTCGGGATCCGAATGAAATTAATTTTTTTTACATCGTTATTTTATAAAAATTTTAAAATGGACAAAGGCCTTCGTAAATCTGTATTAGAGATTTTATTCCAAAGAAAAAAAAAAACTTTGACACTGCAAATCATTAAATTTTTTCTTAATACTGTGTAGTTATTTCTGGACAAATTATTTTAATTATCATGCCAATCATAAAATTGCCATTGCTGTCTGTAAATGTGAATTCAAATGTTATTTTAATTTTAAAAAATGAAAGAAAAATGCCGTTATTCGAATCTTGAAAACATTGTATCAACAAATAATTGACTCTGGATGGATAGTTATTTGGACAAAACGATAATTAGCACACGATGAGAAGCTGCTACCAAAACCAGTTAGCAAATCAGAAGATGGATCAGTTGAACAATGGAACCCCACCGAGGGGTCAAGATGTAATTTTAGGAACGCCGTAAACATTCGGTTGGCTCTTGATATAAACAAGAGCGACGTGCATCGCACATCACGAGACCCCATGCACACCACCGCCCCCAGCAGATCATGCACGCATATGTATATACATACAGAGTACGGAGAAGAGAGAGAAGGCACGTACGGTCATCTTACGACGAACACTTGCTACGCAAACGAAAGCCCCTCCGGAACGCACGCGAGTAGCATCACGTATACATACACCGACAACATCGCAACCCCCTCTCTCGCCTTCTCACCCCCACCCCACCCCTACGACTACTACGACGACGACGACGACGACGCTTCTAACGTCCCCTTCTTTCCCCCCACCCACGCCCCATCCGTCTCTCGTTGCGCGCAGCATCCCCTCCCCATTCACCCCCTAGCTCCTTCCAGCGTCTTCTCCCTACTCCCTTGGCAGACGACCCCCTAGCTTCCTTTTTGAAATCTCATCCCTTTCCCGCCACCGCCAAGACTTTCCGCGCTCCTGCAGCGTACATCGTACGCACCTTCACTCCCGATCCCCGCGAACACGCGCTCGCCGCGTGCCGCACTTTTTTCTCGCTCGTCCCCTTTTTCCCCACGTGCCGCTACAAGCCCACGTGAGCGGCCCACGCCTCTCTGCCCACCCCGTCCGCGCCGCGTTTTTCTTTCCCTCCCGGCCGGACGGGAGAAAAAAGAGGGAGGGTCCGATCGTCGACTCTAGCCGGCCGGTCCGGCCTCCTCCCGCGCGTGCAGCTTCTTTCCCTCTTTCTTGTACCTATACATGCAGGGTACTGTCGAGATAAAAATGCTGCGCGCGCGCGCGCGCGCGGTTCTT
>JAPYYV010006901.1:0-27380 GCA_030522625.1 Copidosoma aretas | reverse complement strand
TTTGTCTAAAAATGTTTTTTTTTTTTTCATTTTAGACGCTATATAAAAGATATCTAACTTACTTACACGAGAAAATGTTTTCTTTACCGTTACAAAGTTCCTCTATGAGGAAGCAGAATACTATGACTTTTTTCGAATATTTGTATATAAAAAAAAAAAAAAAAAAAAAAAAATAAAAAAAAAAAAAAAAAAAAAAAAAAAAAAAAAAAAAAAAAAAAAAAAAATTTCTGGGTATTACAAAATTTGTAAGTCCTGATCAGAATTACGTGATAAAATTCAAAAATATACTTTTTTTCACTCATATCTGGGACTACTGAGAATTTTATAAAATGAACAAATAACAAGCTTGTTAAAAAAAAAAAAAATTTCTTCGCAAAATTTCTAAGTCCCGCCGAAATATACGTTGCAAAATTTGGAAATAATGTTCTCAACACGTATGTTTTAAAAGGCTAGAAATCGCTTGAAATGAAAAAATAACTAGCCGTTGTGAGAACTTTGTCCAAAATCTCAGGTGAGATCTCAGGTGCGATCTCAGCTGACTTTCCAGCTGAGGTTTTGGCATGAGGTTTCATCTGAGATCTTACCTAAGATCGCGACTGAGATCTCACCTGAGTGTTGAAGACAGGGCATGCTCCGCCAACTAATTTGTGTTGTCTATTACCATACCGGTAATTTTTGTTTATGAAGAAAAAGAATAAATCCAATCCACTATTTTTTTTAATCTACTTGACGGATCTAATATAGTGTTTAAAGCAAAGTGCCAGTTATTTTTTGAGAGTTTGATTTCTAAAATTGTTTACAAATTAATATTTGTAATCTCACCTATGTTGTTTCACTTAGACCTAGTCACTTACGAGTCCACCCGTAATATTTGTATTTGTTACTTCAAGACTTTTTGTAGATCAGTAATCAGGAAGAATTTGCTGAAAATTTATTATTTCTTACACGCTTGCCGATGTATATATATATATATATATATATATATATATATGTTACCGGCCAAACCCGAATTTAGGCATTCCTAGTAAATGTCTGGGCAAAGCACAAATCACCAAACATTTCAAGCATTACCTAAATCACTTAAAATAGTTTAAAGCGATTCGGGTATTGCCTAAACTCGATCAGGCAAAACTCGAATCGCCTACAATCGATCAGGCAAAAGTTATAATCTTATTTTTACGTATTGTACGGCATTCTCTATTTCCATTTAATT
This sequence comes from Copidosoma aretas, assembly GCA_030522625.1. Classification (NCBI taxonomy): domain Eukaryota; kingdom Metazoa; phylum Arthropoda; class Insecta; order Hymenoptera; family Encyrtidae; genus Copidosoma; species Copidosoma aretas. The sequence continues at coordinate 26,167 of JAPYYV010006901.1, read as the reverse complement.
CTACTATTACAATATATTATCAAAACATGTTTTTATTACTTATTGCAGCACGATGTACTATTATGGCACTTAGAGTTACGCGAAATATTTTTTGTTCGACATAAGCACTTGTTAGTTGCACAAAGTAGTTGGTAGTTACAGCAAACGTGCCTTTTTGCAGTCGTATTTGAATTGCACGGTGCAGCAGATCGGCATTAATGAGTTAATTAACTAATACGTCGTCTAAAGTTAATAACATCTGCGCGCATATATCGAGCTGCGATCTGCACTTGAGTTTATTATGTGTGCTATATTTCGTTTTAATTTTGTACATATTATCTTCAGTTTTTTTTTAAATTATTTTAAGAATATTTCCTTAATTACTTTTTCTCTGTCCATAGTTAGAATAGCAATTGTCAGATAATTTATTATTTCTGCAGGTGCATGCAATTGTTCGCAGATTGGCCTCATTTATTTAGCTTGTTTGACTAGGCCTGCAGCTAAGGGTTTTATGGCAATAGATCTTATTGCCTGCGTGAACTATAAATAAATTAATAAAAACTAACGAATACATATTAAACGAAATTTTTTATAGTTGAAGTAATACCATGGTCATAAATATCTTGAGTTTTAATTGGTGTGTTGTCATTTTCATACTCTTTAATTATCACAGTTTAATTTTCTTAATTACTGGTTCCATCGTCTTCTATTAATATAATGTAACGCATAATAAAATATTGGACGCATAAAAACTGTACTTCACTGGAAAATTACCTTGACTAATATTATCTTTAGTCTAAGTTGAGATGTCATGATTTTCAGCCTAGACTAGAAGGAAAAATTGTCTTTGCTAATCTCAACCGTCTCCAATAATTGTTTAAGATTATTCTTAGTTGGAATATTTCTTAAAACATCTGAGGGAAACTTAGTTGTTGTAAGCCTAAGAAGTGGTTAAAATCTAAATATAGCCATGGGTATGCACATATCTGAATATCTGAGTGAAAAGCCCTGTTTTTAGTAAATTGAACAAAACGCAGCTCTTCTGACCACTTAGAAATTTTATTGTCTCTCATCCATAATATTCAGTTTAGAATGGCCTTTCTTTGTATTTTCGCGCTAACAGGGCTGCCCTCGGCCTTGGCACCAGGAGACAGTGGCTCAATCATTGGTTTTGAGCGTAGTTGGCATTTAATTCGCTGTTATTGTCTAATCTAGTTACTGTCTCCCCCCTTGGCGCCTCGGCGGCTCGGTGCCCACGGTCTCGCGACGAAGCGATGCGGCGTGCTTTCCCTTTTCTCCGAGATGTCGGCCTGGACGCACCTTGTTTATGCGAGAGCACTACTGCGTAGCCCTAGTTTGTTTTGATTTCCGTTTTGCTCCAGGGCCGACTCTCCGATGACGTTTTTACCGCACCTCGCCAAGCTCTCTCAGCACAACTCAATTTCGTAAGCTGTTTCATTCCTTTTTTTGTAACTCAACGAAGCATCAGTAAGCTTAAGTTTTTCTGTTTATGAGAGTTTATGATATCTCTGTGAATACCGTGTTAATAGTTATATATTCTAATTGAATATAAGCATCTTTTGAATCTATATGAAAGTTGTTTTTCGAGAATTATCTTTCACGCTTCCACACCTTTGCAACAAAAAAAGTGCATCATCTCGATGGCCTTTCACGCTCAATGGATCGGTCGAGATGTCACTAAATAAACATTTACCTTAACTTTACCTATACTGCATTTAAATAAACATTTACCTATACTGCCATCATGTTTTTCATACCTTGATTGGCTCTCTGCTCAGAGCCTGCACTTTGACTGCAACATTAAAACTAATTCTTTATTTACTCTATTAACAAATTCTTGGCCATTGTCTAAACTGATTTAATATGTACATATTTTTTTCAATCGTAAGCATGAATTAAAAAAAGAACGTATATATACCCAAACATAAAATGCATGATGTACAAATTATGAAAAATATCTTGAGCAAATCGGATGTTATTTCTTCAGCAGCCTTCGATTTTAGAGCTCCGAGAAAAACAAACTTTGTCAGATAATCTTGATGTACCCTAAGAAATTGAAATTATCCATCAGCTTGGGTTTATAGTCAATCACATAAATCTATCAGCGACTATTTATTTCTAAATGTAATATTAGTTTGGAAACTAAGCCTCGTCTAATTTTGACTGTCTTTTATGAACAAACTTCACACATACTTGAATAGCAACAAATCATATCTCTTGTAATGTTTGCGTATTTTTTTGAAGTTTCACTGAGAATACGATCTCGGCCACCGTGTCCTGTTAAAATATATGCATCTTTGATGATATCGAAAATATCTTCAATCAGTAACAGTCTATTGTAATGCAAGGGCGGCAGGTTTCCAAATATGCAGGCAGCCGATGTGTAGCGCACGAGCGCAGCGAGTGAGCCATTCCGGCTAAGTGCGCATTTGGCATACCACACACGTGCCACACACTATTTTATATCGAAAGTGCATGGAATAATGCCGACCAGGCGAAGGTAGAGGTGTGTGGTGAGAAGGGGTAAGTAGGGCAGCGGAAAGGGGGGGGGGTCAGTCGGGGGGGAGCAGCCCCCCGAGTAAAAAAAAATGAGAAAAAAAATCATATTAATATTTAACAAAATTTATTCGAATCATTTGCACTGTCGATCATATTTATAATCGTTAATTACTATCATTGTTACTATCACTATCACTATCATTATCATTCACGTTAGGCCTGGGAAAAATATTAATCTATATAAATGCACTCTAACCGCCACGAACTCCAGATTGTCGGGATTAAGGCATTGAAAGTATCTATCGCGCATACGCTAGAGTTCCGACAATCTGGGAGTACTAAGTGCTATCGCAGCCAAGTACTGAAATCAGCTGACTTTGCCGCACGCCAGCTAACTTTTACACACTCCGTGCATGTTTCTCTACCTTACCGACATGGACTGCGTGCGCATTAAGGCATATTCCATGCATGTGTACGATAAATAATATTTAATGTCATTCTTTGTACTCTTTGCTGTAAGCTTATAGCTACCAGCAATTTCAAAAACATCGAATCGCTGTAGTCTTCTATATTATTCTCTATAAAAAAGCGTCTTTGTATTTCGCTTGTAAATCTTTTGCACTATCTACACTCATTTTAAAATAAAACTAAAAACTGGATTAAAAACTGATTTAAATTATGATGTAATGATAATTATTATAATAAAGTTGCTATCAACTGCTATTCAAGCTTAGTACTAACATATTTCTCGCACATTCTCTCTTTGACTACCTATACATGAAATATATTAGCAACGAACGTAAATTTCAAAATAAATAAAGAGAGATACACTTTTGCCTAGTACTACTTTTGATTGGCTATAAACAATGAAAGACGTACGATACACAGGGATAAGATTTCAACTTTTGCCTGATCGATCTCAGGCAATTTAAGTTTTGTCCAGGCATTTACTGGAAGTGCCTAAATTCGGGTTATGCCGGTAAAATATATAACAGAGACTGCAAGGTTTTTGGTCAAATTCACTACAGATATTTATTATTTTAGAAGCATATCATGATTTTACTTTGTATTCCTTGAAATGTACAAGCAAAAGGCTACCAATTTATCAATATACATCTTTTGTGGTTAACTTTTGTGCTAAATTTTACTTATATTGCTTTTTTAATGGGGTACTGCATAGGATAACAAGTTTTTTTAATTCTATGTCACATATTCACATTCAGAACGAGTCTCCACGTAACCTATGGGTAGTGCCTGTTGTCAAGAAATAATTTATGAAAAGGTAAAAGCAGACATAGAGACGAGCATGAAATGGCACAAGCATAGTCATAGACTTTTTCTACTTCGGGCGTTTTTGAGAGGCTGGTGCGCCCTCGGTAGAAAAAATAGCTTTCTCCACTCATGTGCATCTGACCAGGGCGGTCCCTACAGTCCCTCGGTCGTTGCTTCGCAAGCGCCCTCGGACCCAGGGACCGCCCTGGAAAGATGCACGTTTGTGAAGAAAACTACCATTTTTGGGCAAACTATCGAAACTTGTGATATAGTCAGAGAGAAGTAGAGATATTGATTAAGTGATAATTGCAGAAAGAGAACACAATAATATTAGCTTGAAATTACAAAAGAAAGTATTCTGCTGGTAAGGGTACCAACAAAAAGGTATACAGATTCCGAAATAGAAAGAAAGTCATTAAAGGAAAAAGATGTGCTTACTTAGACCAAAAACATATACCTGTGATTCTTGGATAAGAATAAATAAATTGAATAGGAAAGCAAGAATAACACATGTTTCAGAAATTGTTTTGCAATAACAGGCATGAGTATCAGAACAAAAATATGGGTCCAAGATAACAGTCAAGCTAGTGTAAAATAATCGATTGAAAATATTAATTGCAGAAATTTGAATATGAAAACGAGTAACACATTCAATAATTAATCGATGAACGAACAAAGATATGACGAAAAATGTAAGTTCAATACACTCGGCCCGATGCATGATGACACTAAAACTAGCGGCATTCGAAATTGTAGTTAAAAAAATTAGTCGATCTGCTTGCTTGCTTTACTGTACAAAATGATCAAATCCAATCGTCAAAGAATGGACCAATAAATTATTTGTTTCGTGCGATTCCAAAGTGTCAAGACTAGGCTTCACAATTGAAACGCTTTGACCACTATTATATTTTTTTTATTGTCCTGAACGACTAGAAAAGATGCTAGAAGGTTCAGATTGTTGGAAAATACTGGCAAGGATAACACGTAGGCACTAAGAGCTGTTAAAAATGAAATTTTTAATGGCTTCACAATACGGTAATGACATTTTGCCTGTCTTTTTTTTTTCATTCTACGCCTACGTCAAATAGTTTCTTAATTCGATTTTAAAAGGGCTCTCTAAAGAAAATAAGTTTTTACTGTTTGAAAAAAGTTTTGGCCCAAAAGAATTAAATGCACTGTTTATAAACATAAGCTTCATAAAATATCGCATTTTCTGTGAAATTTTCCTCGTACGTTATTGGAAACTACTACGTTAAAGTTTTTAGTGTTAGTAATGATGTTACATTGGTCGTTAATTTCGTGACTATACAAGTTTTGTGAAAATTTTATTTTACACGAATTTTGTGTTAATAGTACACAAATCTTGTTTTGCTCAGCCATTGTACTAATATCTTGTACACAAACTTTGTGTTCGAAAGTACACAAATTTTGTGTATTATTTACAAGTTATACGTATAAAGTAGCCCTACTACACAAAATTTTTAACTGTGTACGTGTATGATATTCTTATATAATCTTTGATAATATTTTGTGACGCACCAAATCAATTTTACCATGAGAAATTATTATTGATTTATAGTATCAATTTATTCACATTATTAGAATGGAATTTATTAATTTTCTTAGAATGATCACACATTTTATAAAATTTTAAAATTAAATTTATAAAAAGACAGCAACGATAATAATTTGCGCTTGAGCATGTGCTTATACATTTTTTTCAGTTGGTTTTTTCATGTCCTATACAATCATTTTTTATAATTTCTTACTGTTACGAAGCTTTGTTATATTTTGCAGGTATAATCGATACAAATGTGACAGAAAAAAAATTTTTGAACAAAAAACGATGATACACTAACTTGAAATTAATAAATTTTAACATCGTCAAACCTTTTTGGTTTTACGTAGGGCAAGTTTAATCGAATAATATTTGAGTAATATACAGAGTTAAAGAAAGACCACAGCGACAGCAACTATTTGGAATGCTTATCAGATATGAAATCCAGTATATTAGGAAATTTTAAGCAGGGATCATCATAAAATTTTTCTGTGTCAAAATCACATTTCCGTAAGTAATACAACAGTTGTTTAATACTTATTACCTTGGTGATAATTTAATAAGTTTTAACGATTTAAGAATAATTAATAACTATGATATAACTATGACTTGGAACTCCTCCTGTTGAAAAAAGGCCCTGAGAAAAAAGCCTCGATGTTTTCGACGGTATTTAAACCCCATCTCATGGAGTTTCCCAGAATAGGGAGCTAGCGTGCTGATCACTAAGCCAACGAAGTTCCTAACCTATATAACTTACATCAAGGAGGCTTACGCATGACTCCGAGATCATCATATTGTTCAAAAAAAGTGATGAAAAAAATACGCATTCCATAAACATGTGCAATAATAAAAAATTAGTGACTTTGTGAATACTTCAAGTTGTCAAATAATATACACATCTCTATTAATATTAATATTAAAGTAGTTTAATCGGCGTTGTGTGCATACCGAAATCTTGTCCTGTCTGCAGATGGGTGTATATATAGTGTGATCTACTCTAACCTAACGAACAGCGTAAATACAGGTGTGTTAATAGTATGCAGAGATGTACGTGTGTATATTTATTCATCCAAGTTCGGTGTAGCAATAATCAATATCACTGAATAACGAATGAAAGTAGGCAGTATCATGCAGTGTTGAAAAGAGAAAAAATAAAAAGAAAGATTGCGTAATCACTTATTTGAATTCCGTACCATCGAGTATCTGCAAATTTGATCGGAAATTCATAACCTGTACTGAATAAACTTTGTCATTAAATATCTTTTTATTTTGTCTCATAAGCTGCAATGCTTATCAAATCACTAGGAAGCTTAGGATTTCTAGTTTATCACTCTAGTTTTGACTCATGCTGATCCAGTTCGGCGAAGAATAATCTTGTTACTCCCGGTTTCACAACTACGTACGACTGTGGGGATGGCGACCTAGCAGGCTCAGCTCAGCTGGCGCCAGGGACGCAAGCCCCCGGTTTACAATGATATATACCTACATATATTGATATTTTAAGCGCTCTGATTGGTTAGAGTCTTGCCTCCCTGGCGCCCTCTTATCGGTCAAAAGTCGTCAGTCGCCATCCCCATAAAGCCCATTTCAAACGACAATTTTCAAACGGCTTTGCTATCGTTATTTTCTCCCATAAGCTGACCTAAAATTTCGCATTGAGGTGTATAGCAACTAAATAAACAACCTCCCCAAGCTTTACTTGCATACCTCAGTTTCTGATTTTTGCATGAGTCTCCTTAAGTGGTCACTACATCGTTAATTAAACAAAGATAACATCGATAAATTAAGAACAATTTTTCTCAAACGATGGTTACAATCAATAATAATAACTAGAATCATAAATCACTTCTTTAACAAACATAAATAAAGAATTTTTAAAATATTATCATAGGTTAATAGGAATAACTCTACTATTTAAATTAATTACAGATGATCTCCACAAAAATTTAGACAAAATATTCTGCTATCAATAAATTTAGAAATAAATGTGTAACAAAATGGATTTTTATACGCACGCTTGAGCAGCGATATCGGCTAAACTGTATTTTAGGCTAATATGCAGCATTTTCAATACAAAACAAGAACTTTAGAAGTCATCTTTCCATGCATCAAAATACACAACGACATAAATAATTAATATTTAATGCCATGTATATCCAGTTACCAATTGAAAAACTGTTTCCACTTTAGCAAGAGAGTAAGTCAGCCTAGACATAAATCTAATGACTCATTAAAATTACTCAAGTTATTGATTTAATCATCAGTCAATAGATCGTTCGATAAATGTTTTGCAATAAAAGTTCAGCAACACAAAAGAAGAACTAATCAAGATTCTGCGCAATATTTTTTTACATTGTTAGAAAAATCCTAGGGAAAATTATCACAATTGTGTTCAAAGCAAATTACTACTACATAACGTAACTTTGAACCATATTTTGGAAATAGCTCAAAATACATTTTGAAATTTAACAGAGAAATCTAGAGTATTTTTTAGATACGAAGTCAAATCGAACTCTAATAAACAGCTTAAATTTTTTAATCTAAATGGAGATAGACGACTAAAAACTTAAAAAACTTTTAAGAATAAATTAAGATATATGATTCTGAAAATTCAAACACTATTTGTAACTCCACTGAAATACTTCATTAGGATTACAAAAATCTAAACAAAATATGAAGAAGACGAAAATATTTAATAGAACTTTGATTTATTTGTTTGGCTTTTCCTCATTTGACTCTATTATTCATTTGCCATACATACATTTGCGCTACCTCATGGACCGGTATATTTATTATTTTGTGATTAAATTACATTAATAAATTTTATTATTTATCATATTATAATTTAATATTTCTCTCATTTCATTATTTAATTGTTATGGAAGGAACATTTGAAAATTTTTGACGGTGGTCAAGATCGAACCGAGATCTATTTGCACAGATGTTTAATGTCTCAACACTGAGCTACGATAAATGTGGTAATCAACTATAAAAAACTCATAGATATCATGTAAAAGGATTTTGATGATAGTACATATCATATCGTATATATTAAACAGAATTTCGCAAAAGTAATTGTAATATACTAGTATGATAAATTTTATGAGAACTTTGATTTTTAGATCATTTATACTATGCCAAACTTTCATTTAACTTCGTTTGATTGTCTTTTATCATGAATTTACCGGGTATTTACTTTTCAAAATCTCTCATTTATTAAATTGTGCCGAAATCTTGTACAGAACTTCGGTTCTGGTGAAAACACAATATTTCAAACTCTTAATATATATTACATTACAAATGGCGACAGTTTCAAAACAGGGATGTCTATTTGTTCTGCAGTCCTCTTGACACTGGTATCAAACTAAACGGTTTCTCGAGTAAAATACAATTAATGAAGTCATATCAATACATCAAATTAAATTCAATTTGTAGGCCAGTTAAGGGTACTCCGTTGTATCAGTAGGAGTCCTACCTTACCGCTACTCCACTTTAAAAATGCTTGTTATTTGATTATTATTAATGAACCCTACTGCAAATATGTGTGTATATTTTATACTTGAAGTTTATACGTATAAAATATATGTATAATTTTACGTAAAAATAATGGCATTTTTTTGGTACAATTTATACGTAAAACATCTACAACAACAATTTTGGTTCTACTCAGAATTTAGTTTTATGTGTGCATAAATTTATTGAACACTGCACATATGTAATAAATTCTCAAAATATAATGGGTCTGACTTTTTCACTTTCAAAAAATAATTTTTTTTTATGTATCAATATATACACAATATTTGATGAACTATTTTATACTTATGATTTACAATTTTGATATTTTTACACGGTGCAAAAAATAGTTTTTGGTGATTATGATTTGTAAAGATTGGAATGAATTGTTAAACGTAAAATAAGTTTGGAACAGCACATACATTCTCCGCAGGAAGCACCTCTGAGGCGAGATGAACACACACCTTTTGAATACTATTATTATCAACAGTCATTTATAATTGCGATACGCCGATTATTTGCTTCAAAGGATAGTCAGTTTGTTCTACTTCTAATCGGTAAAAAAGTGTGTATTCTTTTGATTCATTTAAATCAACTATGAACTTTGCAAGTTTAACATAATCTATATCTTTAGTTATAGCATAAGAGTCATCTGATTACAGTTTGTGATTTTCACATGAAGTAAAAAAGCACCTTTGCTTAACCATTTTTTTGTATGTTCTGGCACTTGGTGATAACGAAAGTCGTCGAATCCATTCTTCATTAGTAGTATAATACTTCCCAAAATATCTAGCATGTTATAGTTTCGATCTACTTTCAGCATATTTTTGATCTAGATAAGAAACGTTATCGATAACGTTCGATTCCGGGTATCTTGCAACAACATGTTCTTTGAAAAGTATTTAACTCTGTCGCATATTAATGCATCCACTTATTTGTCGAGTTACACCATTAGCACTATGAATCATCTTAAGGATTTGCCCATTACCAATCTCAAAACAGTAGCCTGAATGTGTTAGGGGTGGTCCAAAGCTGACAGTACTTTGTGCTAGATGTAACAGCTGGTGTAGGTTATACGTCATGGAATTTATGAAATACAATCTCTCTGTTTTAACAACAAACTCTGTCAATAATTCGTGCGCGATGCAATTTCCTGGCGTAACTGCGTCTTTCATCAAAATATAGTATCCTCTCACAAATAATTTCCAATGCTGACCGTAAGGCTGAAATCGAGGTATTTTACTTAATATTACATCGCTTCAAAACAATATCCAATTTTTATAGTCTACTCGTTTGAAAGAAAGTCGGTCACCTATAGGCCGAGATAATCATTGAATTTGGTTAGGAAGCTTAACTTTATTTAAGTATTTATTCATTCTGCCAATTTCCTTACTATTTAAAGAATAGAAATGACCAGTCGTATCGATCCAATATTTTAAAAATCTTTCCGTCTTTCCTAAATTGTTACAGTGTAGAATGTCTGGTACAAATCCATCAACTATATCAAATTTCGGCAGAGATGATAATATCGTCAGTTTTTTAACATCTTTCATCTCTCCTTTTGGTGCATCAAGTGCTTCTCGTGCATTTAAGACCATGTTTGCTTGTGTTCATGGAGGTACTGGCACGTCTAGAATTAGAAACTTAATGCTGCGACCTCTACCTTGATTTACATTCAATCCAGGGTGGAGACACCAACTGCAACTGTAATACCCATTATATTGATTTATTTCTTGCATTGGTGCTCGTGCTGGAGAGTCAACACAACAGCATACAACGTATACTTTGAGAAAACGTTCTTGGCCATTTATTGAGCATTGGATTCCTTCATTTGCAGGTCCATTCATTAGTTGTACGAGCGGCTCGAGATACATATCCATATTTGGTTTACTTTTACCAAAACATTTTCCGCACACAATTGGATTACAAGTTCTTTTCTCATATGGTATTTCATTTATGATCAGCTGTATTGGCTGTACAGCAAACTTTAAACTAACAAAACAAGGTGAACCATCACTATTAATAGTTGTTGATACAAAGATTCCTCTGTCGTCTTTGGATAGTTGACTCATAAGTTGTGTGTATAATATTCCATCTGTGAAATCTCTTATAAGTTCATCATAACGATTTTCATTATTTTTTAAATTCTCAAATACTCAGCATTTCCTTAGATAGCTGTTTTTACTTAGTTTTCCATATCATAAATTACAAAATAGTCTGTATACTTTGGATCATTTAAATTAATTATTGTCTAGCAAAAATTACATTTCACTCGTCTTTTACATTCGTCGAACTGCTTAATGTATTCTGAACACTTACAACAAGCTGCATGAAACTATACGTTTTTGCAACCATTGAAATATTTGCTTATAAAATATCGAGTACATTTCAAAATATTATTACTTCCAAAGAAACTATGAACTAATTTAAATATATCTTCTATTGCTGTCTGGAGTAGGGAATGATCCATCGAGAATTTGATCAGAGCATCCATCATTTCGGATTTTCTTACTGCTATAGGTTCTTCAATAACGCTGTTAGTCTCGTCTTGCAACAACAACTTTAACAATTTTAGAAAGGACCTTTAATACGTTCTTGCAAATTTTCATTATCAAATTCAAAATCGAAAATATTACTAACATTATTTTCATCGTCAATATTACTCTCGTTGCTATTGTCTTCAAAGATATCCGGAATATTGTTTCGCATACGTTCCTCCTGTAATAACAATGATAATGAACTAATGCTAATGTATACAGCGAATCTAATTCATTAGCTAAACTGGTAGGAAATCTAATAAACTTATTTCGTTATAAAATACTAATTTTTAGATGTAACATGATCTGTGATGGTAATGCACAATTTATTGCATGTAAATGTCCGTGTTCTTTGGTCCAACAGAAAACCCCTCTGTTTCTTGGCTTCGATCGGAGCATTGCTCACTGACATTCTGCAATAAATAAGCTTTGGCTTAGATGACAAATTCGAAAAATTTATCATGCATTATTTAACGATCATTTGAAATATGGAAAAGTGAACTTTTTTCGATAGTCCCTAGACTACGCATGAGCGCATTCTTCATTTCTGTTCATTTTAAAGGGACTATCACGAAAAATTGTAGACCCTAGTTTCGATCACGCAGTCGCTCGTCCCAATGGGAGAAGATGCTTTTTCCCGGTGGGATACTTAACTACATATTTTCAGAACAGCGTTAATGTGTATTTACGGTGTCTTGTATGACTTTTTAACTTCCGACAAAATTTGTCACGGTGTGAAAGCATCTTCTCCCGGTGGGGCAAGGCTGACAAGGTTAGTAAATTAGGCCTCAGGGGCCGTACTATGTAAATTTTTTAGCTCTGACATCATGATCTGGACAAGAAAATTCGTATCTTCAAGACACTCTAAGATGCCTTTAAGATTAAAATTGGTTCTTCTAGATGCATATGTCGAAGAAGAAAGAGTTACATAGCACGGCCCCTGATTGTTTTCCGTCTCTATGTGCAACTTTGGAGGTACATAGCCAAGGCTGGGGCCGTACCATATAACTTTTGCTAACTTTGACACATGGATCTGGACAAGCCAATTCTCATCTTCAAGACGGCATAAGGTGACTTTAAGAGACCAATTTGTTTGACCAGATTTTTTGACGAAGCTGAAAAAGTTATATGGTAAGGCCCCAGGGGCGGTATTTTCGTATGTTATACCATAGACAAAAAAACTTACGCAATACCACCCCTGGAGCCATACTCTGTAATTTGTTTTCAGTACCAGAGCCCATGCTAGAACAAGGCTTATAAGCAGAATCAAGTACCACCTCCATGCCTCTCTGTCTACTGTTACACACCGTCGTAGAGCAGCATCTGCTATCTGCAGGGGTTCTATCGAAGTAAGCGAAAAAATTCTAGTTAACGCACGCGCAGTAACTACTGCGCATGCGCAAACTACAAATATCGAAAAAAAATTATACTTTTCGCTTACTTCGATAGAACCCCAGCAGTCTGAAATTCTGTAGTAAGTAACTTCCGCGTACCTGCAACTTTCTCCTATGGAAACGTTTCAGCTAACAAAATTGAAAGTACATATAGCATTCTTTTTTTACCAATCGGCAACAATTAGCAAACAAAAATCAAAAATAGTAAGTTGTTAACTGACAAATGCCAAATTGTTTGGCTTTTGTACGTAATTAACTGAAATTCATGTTTTCCCGTGAGTGAAAGGTTAAGACAAGACAACAGCAATGTGCCGATGAAAGAACATTTGTCATGTATTTCCGCTGATGGTGAGACAGACATCTTAACTCTTGCAGTTGTTTGTGTTTTTAAAAAATAAAAGTATTTTGCTGCAAAACTTTCACTTTCATGCACTGCACTAGGATGGAATCTAATGAAAAAGATCTAGATATAATAGTCTATTATGTTGCTGTAAAAGTAACTAAAAATAATCTACTGACAGATAAACATTGTATTATAAAGTCCGATGACATATTGAATTTCGATACTAAAAATCACATTGATGTCAGAGAAAACCCTTATGCTAATCCGTACATGACTTTAATCTATGATGAAACCCAAAATAAATATCTACTGCTACAGGCAAACATTTTGGGACATTCAAGCAAGTATTAAAGTAATTACTTTATTGAATTTAATAAGTCATTGTGATATTAATACGCGGTTATTTTTTTTAGCATCCAGGAATAAAGTAGAAAGTCCTGAAAAGCGCTATGTGTACCCGAAAAGGGAGATGTAGCGATACTTTGGAGAAAGTAGCTAATAAAAAAATCGGATCTGATTCTGGAGATAATTCGTCTTCAGCGTTGGTATCAAAGAGAAAAAAAATAAGGTAAGTTATGTTCAAAAATAGTAGTTTTCGTCACAAATGTGCATCTCTCCAGGGCGGTCCCTGGTTGGGTGCCCTGAGTGGCAAATCCTTTTTTTCCCACTGAGTGTGTACAAGAGTTGCAAAATTACCTAAAGTAGAAAAATTTCATTAATGAAACGTACATGAGTGCATATGTGTATTTCCGTTCAAATGTACACATCCATATTCACTAACAACTGTTACATTCACAGATAAAACCGAGGGTTAGCACGAGATGTAATAATGCAGAAGCTACAAAAGGAAACGAAGATGCTGCGGCAAAAAAGAAACAAAAAATGGAGAACGCACAAAAAGAAAAGGAGAATCATAGTCGTTCAATTCGAGAAAAAAGTAAAAGAATTATCCAAGAGAAAAAAGAAGAAAAATTTAACAAAGCAAAGGCTGCAGAAAAAAACCAGAAATATGAAAAGATAAAACAAATGTTACACGTCAATCCACTGAATTTTCATACTAGCAATGGAACAAAGTCATTTGCTGCTGTTAAAAACAGTGATATTAAGGAATTAAATAAAAAAATGATTAGTTTATAGAAAGGAATAAAAGAAAAAGATAAGTATATCAGTGAGTTGGAATTAAAACTTCGTTTTTCTGAGAGATAAATCTTTTATTTTTGCAAGATTGTATTAAGACTAATGAAGAATTGAAGAAGGAGCTCAGACACTAAAAAATCAGAAAAATATGATGAAATCGTTAGCTATCACTCTCCAAAAACTTCTAGAATATCAACACCATATAGAGTGTTTAAGACCCTCGACTTCACCAGAACAACCGATGCATGTCCAAGTACAATCAAACCTTCAATGAACGCAGTTTCTGTTACCAGTATAGGTCAGAACTTTTGTGTACATATTTTGATCCTATCGTGTATTAACATGTAATGTATTATGTAACGTATTATTGTATACTGCCATATTGTATATTGTCACGCACAAATATTATATTTATTAATATGTCGTATAAACCGGTTTATTCAACCTTTTTTTTAGTTCAATCATTTTTTCTAGATCATTTCAATGAAATTTAGGAAGTTGCCGATTTTGGAGAAAAATTTAAGGAGGTACGGGAGTAATAATGAAATGCAGAGAATACAATGATATTGATTTTTCTTTGTAGTCTGGAATACGTAGAACTTATAAGAATTTTGTTAATATTTGTTATAGATCATTTTAAAAAGAATGATACAAATTAAAATAAGTGTGATAACATAGGCTCTTATGGAACATAAACTCGATTTGTTGTTTACATGGGAAAATATCTTTGGAAAATGCAAAGATATTGAAAAAAACCATACCTACGAATAAAGTATTGTTTCAAGATTCAGTGAGTAAAATTTTAAGTCATGTTAGTGCATTTGAAACAATGCCAACGCCAAATGTAAGGAAAATATTGAGTTTATAGGGTGCAAGAGGGGGTGCGCGGTAAAGGAGGCTAAGCTGCGCAAGCCGGGGGTACTCCCCATTTCTCGCCTTGCTGAATGATACTCTCGAACCTTCTCAATCATTCCCCTCTGGAACTTTTCAACTTTTTAACGACGAAGTATTACAAAAACGAGTAATACTGATTATTTATTGACACTTTGTCAGTCAATATTTGAATAGTAAGTTAATTAATATGGTATCGTACCATTGTTACAGGTAGTGCCAGTAACATTAAAAAGAATGAATTAGCATTATTGTTAGCTCGAATTCCATAAAAGTCCGTAGAGAAGAGAAAACAGAAAAAGTGAAATGCTCCAAAAAATATTGATTTACGAAAGCCCATACTACTGATTTTGACTCGGATGACTATAATGAAGATTTACGACGTAATAAGACCAGTAAATAACAAAAAAAAAAAAAAAAAAATGCAATAACGTGGAAATAATGATGGTTTTAATGCCATAGATCAAAATGTTTTACTTATGCTACGGCTATTCAATGAAGCAAAGTGAATGGCTGCATTTATTTAAACAGGCCACTGCGGCAAGATTCGTCTCCGCACTAGCTGTAAAAATGTATGGCGAACGGGAGTTGGTGATTAGAGGAGTTAAAGTAGACGAAGCTTATGCACGAAAGAGTAGAGATACATCATGAAAGGCGATTGCACCAAAAAAATCTGGTGTAATTAGGAGTAGGTTAAATTAGTGCAATTGTACATTGAACCTTTGACAAATCATAATACTAGTAAATAATTGTTTCTCTTAATTTTAGAAAGCTTCTGGCACTACGCACAGAAAAGGTACTTAATTAGAAAAAAAAAATTACAGTAAGAAGAAAATGATGTAACACAAAAAAAGTTGCAAACCATAAATGCGTGGACCTCACACTTAAGCACAGGCATCAATAACACATGGAACAAAATGAATAAGAGTGGTCTAGGTAATTTTTTTAATTTTTTTGATCTTATTAAATCTGTTAAGATTTACAACTGAAATTTATTTATCTTGTCATAAATTTTTTGCAGTTCAGAAAAGACCATGCCACTTTGAAAAATCCCCAAATCAAAGTTAAAATAAAAAAATCAAAAGCATCTGAATGAAAGGACGCATCAGAAGAATCTGATTGAAATGTATATTTTGCGTGTACAAGTCCATACACCCACACACTCACAAACACACAAACACACACACACACACACGTATTGATAATTTATTAAGAGCTTTTTAAAGTTCATATTGAACAAGTTTAGTTAACATTTCCATGTCAAGGTATACAAATGAAAGTATGAAGTTACGATCAGTTAACAGAATGCTCGAAGTTTAAAACAATGTTAATACACTAGCTGTAATTTTTTATAATTTCATGTAATTATATTTTTATGTTGTTTTGATTGTCCGTTCGGTTAACAATTGAAGAACGAAAACAATAACCTACATGCTATCATCTAAGGATTAAGCTGTTTAATTACGTGCATTATAATCAACAGAAAAACGAGACAACACAGAAACCCCTACAGCCAACGGCATGCTCATCAGCACGGTTGTTTTTTCCATTTATGCTGACAGTAACACCTGCACAATGAAAAAAATTCGTATTCAAGATACGAAGAAAACTAAAAGAGAAAACTTTCGCACTACATAGCTCTTTTACGCGGGGTTCCTGTCCCTCCTAACGCTCAAATATTTTTTTAGAATACTTGGTGGTATACAGTTCCGGAAGTACAGCTTTTCCTCTCTAAAATGCTTTGTCAAGTATCAACTGTGTACTTATAAACTTACTTGTTACTGATTTCAGTGTTATTTGCCATGCGCAGACCTTTATATCTTGACTTCTAAAGATGTATTGTTTAGGTATGTATAAAGTTTCTATGTATGACATTTAGTATGTTATTTTCGGAAAGAATAAATAAAAACAGTTTTTCTAAAAACGCTGATAAAAAAACCACTTGTTAATTTCTAATAATATTTCTATTGGTTTCAATTAGAAAATATAATAAAACTGACTAAAAGAGTATTTCCCTTTTATATTTTAAACGTATAATATATACTCATATATGTATGAAATAGACGTATTTTTTTACGTATAATTTGTACCAAAAAAAACCTGCATTTTTACATAAAATTTTATGCGTATAAACGTATATTTTATGCTTATAAAGGTCAAGTGTAGAATATACACATATCTTTTTAGTAGGGAATCTTTTTATACTTACAATAATGAGAAAAGGCACGATGCTGATGTAACAGGAATCAATCAAACAAAAGTACTCTCTAATCAGTTGATAATTTGGAGAGAAAAATGATTTTTCGTCATTTGGAGAGAGTTCCCGGGTATATTACCAATTTAAAACATCATTATTTAGACAAACTAATTGAATAAACTAAAACTTTAAGATAAAACTTAAGGTGAGAAATTAAAAAGGCGATTTCCTGGTAGAAATTTCCTACATTTGCCGTCCTGTGATTCACGGTAATCTCCTTAATTGACCAGTGTATCGACTCAGAACCTGGTCTATTTTACTACAATATATCCGAATATGCTGGCGATGAACTCGTCAAAGAGCTCGCCAAGACGAGGCATGGCTGTCTGCTCACTCAGCATCTCTATCTGTTTTATTCTTTTGATTACCAACTGATACATGCTCCAGGAAGAAGCCGAAATGATATTATTACTGGCGCAAGTGTACATGATTTGGACTGTTTTTGTGACCCCACAAACACAGTTTTAGGCACGACTGCTTCACAGATGTGCCCTATATTTTCACTAGAGCAAAAAGGGTAACAATCTATAAAATTACTATTTGGTACATAAAACAAATTTTGATCCTAATATGAGTGTGATCCAAAGAGGTCCGATAGTGTATGTAATCAACCCTGTGTGTACGCAATCAAGTTTCCAAACTAACTCAAGTAATTCTTATCTCATTTACCCCTCATTTGGTAGAAACTTTCGTCGCAACCGTAGAACATGGTGGTTTCAAATCAGAGATGTCTTGTCTAAGGGTAAACGATTCCCAGTACTTCTACTATAGAGCTTCGAGGGGAACAAATCACTTTTTGCGTTGTATCTTTGAAAATTAACATGTTAAGCTAAGGTGTTCTAAGAAACAGTTGTAGATCTCAATAAAATATAACTCTCGTCTGTCGTACACTTCTCTCTAGTAAGTTAATTAAATGCCCTAGGTCGCAAAAATAGCTGAAAATAACTTCAAAAACCGTTTTTCACCCATAACAAGAAGAAATTGAGATGTGACAACGAAGTGTTAAGTACAAAAGTTGTAGATCGTAAAAAAATACGACTTTTTTGTATCATACGTTCTACTCTACCATCTAATCCTGACGCTTTAAGAAACGAAAATCGTTTTCAATTGCCCAAAACTTCGTTTGTGATACGTATTTTTTTTGTTTGATCGTTAAGATCAAAATGTTCGAAACAAAAATTGTAAAACTAAAAAAAAATTCACTCTTTTTCTACTTAAAGTTTTCCTGTTAAGTAGTATTATAATGCTTTAAATGACTGAAATCGATTTAAACTGGCTAAAAAATCGTTAGCAGTCGTGCCTTACACGCAAAAGCTAAGCTTTTTGCATAAATTTATTGCTTGTTGTGTACGTATAGACTTATTTTTGTTCTTGTCGTTCGGCGTATAGTTTCAGGTTATGGATACTTAAGACTGTTGACGGTTTATTGCCGAGTTCTTACTGAGTTTATCGTGAATGCACTAGTAAGAACTAGCGATTTGAATTCGGCAAGAGCGACTCAGTTGACCAGCAGAAATGCTTGGATTTCTACCGGTGTTGTGGTACATTTATATAATTTTTACTGCCGTGCACAAATAAATAATTACGATTTTATGACGTCACAATAACTTCACGTACACAGAAACTGATTTTTACAAATCTTTGATTTTCAACGAATGCAATAAAAATAATTTTTATTCCGCGATAGCACCTATTTGAATCTTAAATTCCAGACCGCACCATTATGGTACTTTAAGTCAAAACAGCATTTTTCTGGATTGCAAAATTAAGATAGCGCATTTTTGGATCTCAAAATAGAGATAGCACCTTTTTTAATCATGAAATGATTTGAGGTTGAATAGTAATAAAGGCTTGTAAAGTCACCCTAACATGATACTTTCATATGTTCAAGTCAATTAAAAAATGAAGAAGTTTTTTCTTAGAATAACGAAAATCATTTAGAATGTTTCACATCTATGAGACATCCTATGACTGCTATTTTTTTTCTCGCTTATTATTCTAGTTTATTTGTTACACTTATTTTAATGAAAAACGATTTTTCTGATCGGTATTTTTCATAAGCGCTTTGTCGTTACGACCCAAAGTCATTTTTTCTTTTGATCTTTAACCGATTATGATACTTTACAGCTGGATTTATGCATCAATAAAACAGATTAGAGACTCTTGTTACAGATATACGTTAAAGTAGATGTATAATTTTTCTTTGAAGAGCACGTCGTGATATGAATATCAGGTACATAGGCTTTAGAAGGCTCTTCACCATGTACATAGCACTGATTGACGTGTAATAAGTATTAAAGGTCCCAATTGGAAGTCAGTTACAAAGATTTAATGTACTGCGAAAATCAGGTACTCTATAAGTAAGAAATAAATCTTTTTATAAACTTTTCTATTTAGCACGTGCCAAAATTTTAAATTTTTGAAATAAACTCATCAAAAATGACTATTTTCTAGGTTTTTATCCGATTTTAAATTTTTAAAGTTTGTTTTATTCTTTAAATAGTTTTAGATAGAGTTACAAAAAATCTTTGATTTTCAAGAAGTTTAATGTAATCATTTAATGGAAAATAAGAGCTTTTACATAATTTTGTTTGAACAATCACACCTAACCTCTTACATATCAAGTATCTTCAAAAATTTCCGACAGTAACTCTATCTGAAATTGTTTACGGAATAAAAAGAACTTCAAAATTAAAAATTAAATGAAAAACCGAGAAAAAAGGCATTTTAAGTTCGTATATTTGTAAAAATTGATGTTTTCGCATATGCTATATAACAAAGTTAATAGAATGATTTTTATCTCGCTTATAAAAAACTCTTCTTTTTTACTGCAATATCTTTTCATAACAAAATTTTAATGAGGTTCTTTGATAATTATTACAAATTTAGTGCTATATTTATGGTACGGCTATTTTCTCATGTTTATACATTAAACCTGATTAAAATCATAAATTATTTTAAAAACCATGCAAAATATTTACAAAATTTTTTTTTAATTTCAAAATGATTTTAAAACTTAAATACATACAACGATTCAACACTTGATACCGTTCTTGATCAAAATAAAGAAAAAATATTAATTATAATTGCAGAAGCGTCTAAAATATCAAACAAATTTGAAATCTAAAAGATATTTTAAAAATTTAAACAGATTTACTGTACAACAACATCAAGTAAACTTATATGATGAAATAGCAAATGTACATCTAAAATATGTGTAAATTTTCAAAAAATTGCGAAATTCAAAACGCATTTCAAAAATAAAATACATGTATTACAATGTAGACAAGTTTATAATTACTTTTACAAATTTGTCTTAAATGCTTGTTGAGATTACAAATTTATCGAGCAGTGATATTTTATGATCAAATCGTACTAACTGTCTTGTTTAAGAACAATTTCATTGATCGAGATTATTCACATATTGGTATGTGCAATACAAATCTTAATCCGGATGATAAAATTTCAAAAAGTAGGAAAATCTTATGAATGGAAATAAATAAGAAAAATAGCTACATTCAAAAATAAACATGATTATTTAGATTTAAAAAAAAAAAAAAATTATTTGACAATTCCTCATAGAAAAACAAAATGCAATCATGTATCGATTGAATATATTGTACCTAATAAGTATGGAACAGTACACAGATTGACAAATGCGTGTATTATTACAATAAGTTAATATCTGATACTCTATAAATGTTATTTCAGAAAGATAGGTGCATTAGGAATTTCATGCATCAACGTTAAGAGTAACTACTTTTGTGCCGGTGTTTGAAACTCGTTTTTTGAGGTTTAGCACAGGCCAGAAAAGTTATACGCTAAAAGTTAAGTTTCAAAATCACGACCTTATTTGAGATAGCTTGCGAGTATCACATCAAACGAAATTGTAAATTTTGCTGTCGTAAAATGTAATACCTATAAGATTTATCAAGTGACTTAATCGTAAAGGCCTGATTATTAGTAGTAAAAAAAAAAAAAAAAAAAAATCTTATTCGATTTCATTGTAGTTTAGATGTAAAAATACCGTATTTATCTTCCATGAATAAATAAAATCATTTTCATACCTAGACAACAACAGGAGTAGTCCATCAAGAACAGTCGAATAATAGACAACCTGCTTGCACGAAAAATTTTTCACAATAACAAACTTATTCACTCCGAAGAAAAGTTAGCACCAAGTAAAGAGAAATGAGTTTTAGGTAGATAGAATAGCAATAACAGACGGTACGCAAAAATAAGCCTTAAGAAAAACATCCGTAGAGAAACAAATATAACTTAAAATGGTACTAATTTTTGATAAGCGGAAAATAAAAAAGCTGAGCTTCACATGTGGTGAACTGAATTTTATGCGCATCTCTTGCATCTACATTGATGTGTTCATAATAATGCCCAGAACTTGGTCATGGGGCAGCGTTGCACTAAGAAAGAGACCTCTATATTGCAATCACATTTCTCTTTTGTAACATTGTACATATCATTATACTTTAAAATTTACTGTATAATTATTAGATAAGAAAATGATAATTGGTTTAGCATCTTCTCTAAGAGAAGAGGATCTGCAGACGTGAAAGAATAACATGAACAGTGGACTCAATAAAGGAGAAAAGAGCAAGTAATAGAGTGCGAGAGGATGAGAATGAAAGCAAGGGGGCGGGCAAGTGTTAGTACGGTCCGCCTTACAAGAGCAGCCATTGCTAGATCGACAAATGTGTGTCGAGCTCGAGTAGGCGGGACTATCAAGGCTTACGATTATTTGAATAATAATCCCACCCCTTTTCTCTGTTTTATCTTTTTGATCGTGTCTGCGTCGCTCTCTTTCTCTTCTCCTCTGTGATTCTATACTTATGACTTTCCCTCAAACTTCTTTTTAATCTCTTTATCTTTCTTTCATTTTATCATTATTTCATTTTCAATTTTTATTGCTATTCAAGCCGTAATAGAACATTAAAGTTTTTATGTTTAAAATCCATTCAAGAATTTGGGTTGTCACGAGCTAGTAAAATCGAATAATTTTTTTGTAGTGCATACAAAACCTAGTGAAGTTTTTGATCCAAACTCATGATTTTCTTACAATACTTTTTTAAGCTAAAAAAATGCATATCTTTGGATATTGCTTAATAAAGTTAAAGAGATAATAATTTTCTTAGCACAAGAACGTTAGATAATAAATCATTATCTTCTTACATTTAAAAAAGACTACTATATAATAAGAGCACAATAAAATAGTTAGGGTTAGCGTCTATGTATAATAAACTGAGGCAAGATCTGTCTAAGGACCTTATTATAATTGGAGTCATGATTTTTATTACAATAAATTATTAGAATCATAATCGCACAGATATCGTGTGCAAACAATAAAATGTAATTCAATTACGTAATGAATAAGGAATTTCACACGATTAAAAGATTACATAATAATAACATTGGAAACTTACCGAATTTATTTGTAAGTTAGTATTTTATTTATAATAAAGGACCAATAATGAATAAATAAGTGGGCAATGTCGACTTTTCCGTTGTCACTTGAGGATCGAGTAAAAAATAGAGATAAAATAAGATAAAACCTTCTTTTAGTAAGGACAAAGCTACTGAAGAAGTTTCTAAGCTACTATAAAGTACTTATTTTTTAATAATTATGAAGCAGATGGCTGCGATCTAAAAATTACAAAATTATTTCTGCATAGAGAAAATTGCAGGTGTTAAAATTTATTGCACTATTGTATAATATCGTCTTACTTTAAAAAGGAGATGGCTCAGAGGACTCAGCCATATTAGATTAGAGCGCAGCCATATTAAGAACACGTTTAAAATGCACGTGACTGGCTGTTCGGAGAACAGCTTTTGATCGGTTCGACCCTTGGCGTGCGAAGCGCGCCTTCTATGGGGCTGGTAAACTGTAAAGTTAACTATAAAAATTACTAAATTTTTTTTTTTTTTTCATTTAATTTATTGTTGCCAACGTTACACTACTTTTAATAAACGGTAGTGTCAGACTTTTCATACACTGAATATTGTAAAAAATATCTTTAGCAACTTCATCGAAATATTTTTAGAAGGAAACTAAGTTTACAAAACGAAAGATCGAATGAAAACAAAAATGGTTAAAAACTTTAATCGAGTTATCCTTGCACCTAACAGTATTTGAACATTCAAATGCAAAATTAGCAAAATAATTGTTTTCTTACTCCTAACATATCTTTTCTTCGGATGGAAATACTTACAATGTTATTTATGACAACAATCTACTCTATAATCATTACATACTCAATACTATATAATGGTACAGAGAACACTGCATGAGTTACCTTAAGGAGGATAGAGCAGCATTTCATAAAAAATAAGACGTACAAACAATGAATATCCATTAAAAATGCGAAAAATGATTTATTATTCGATATTTTAAAGCGTATAAGTTACCAGGAAAGAGGTGGAAATAAAGCTATTGAAGAAAATTTATGATAACATGGCTTTTTATGGGAATTTGCTCTTATCGATTGACACTTTATTTTCCAATTACTTTCTTCTAAAAAATATATAGGATCGCGGAGGAAACAAGATGGATAGGTACACCTTTTCACAGAGATCGATATATCAATACATGGATCACCAGAGAAATTCGCGAGAAGAAAAAGGAAGAGAAAGAAAAATCGAGCATTGTAATATCTAAAATGCGTGATTTTTGAAATGTTGGCAAAATCATTTTGTCCATTCGCTTATTTATCTTTAGCTATAGTTTCAAAACTACTGTAAATGTGAAATATAAAGTTTTTTTTTTAGTAATCATGACATCTTATTATTGTTAAAATACAATTCCCCCGGGAGCCCTCTCATGATACGTCACCACGCCCTCTATCCTCCGTTAGTTCAGCAAAAGTATAAAATAAAATAGTTATAAGACTTATACAAATTAGTTTAAGCTTGGAAATGTTTTGATGTACAGTAAATACTGGAATTTTTAATATGATGGCAAGTACATATAATATATATACAACAGGTAAGGATTTTAGGTCTATCTAACGGTCTAGTAGCACGGACGAGCTACAAGGTAGGTTTTAAAAGCAGACGCAGCCTTAGCGTTCGCGTATCGTTTGCTGATCGTACGATCATTCTTATGTTACAGTATACCAATATATAGAGTATAATGAACATATATGTATCCTGTAACATAGGAATGACCGTACGATAAGCAAAAGATACGCAAACGAACGATATTAATCGAGTGTACCAAGTGCTTAAACTTTTCACCCATGTAATCCAAGCCTAAACAACACTAAGTGTACGAGCAGTATTTATTGATGATTTAAATAAAAGTAATATTGATGATTAACCAAGGAAAAATATGACATGACCATCGTTATAATTCGTTAAGATTTTTGGAAAGAATAAAAATATATTTTGCTAGAAGTTTTATATCTCTATCAAAATTACCTTTTAACAAATATTAAAGGCCAGGTAAGTTTGATGGGTTGGAATGCACAATTTAAAATAATCCTTCATACACCTGTACGATGGCCATAACATTTTTTCCATCGCATACATTATTAAACTTGCATAGTAGTTAAATCAAAATCCACAATAAGTCAAGTTTTCTTTCCCTTTTGGCAAAGAATATTTTTATAATTATATATTTTTAGTAAAATAACAAAATCAAAGTAGATAACTTTTACTTTTAATTGAAACTATTTGCAAAAGTCACTACAAATATGTTAATGAAATATAATTAGATGTAATGTTAGTACATAGTCGTAAATCAATAGTGAAAAATACTAGTTTGATTTTGTCATAGTACGAAAATGTATACAGAATGATAAGAATATTATGCGCCAAAACGCAAACAAAACTTTACTTTTTATAGATATTGATTTCATTACTCTGTGAGTCTGATGTATTTGATGGGAAAAAATGTTACTGCCCTTGTATTTATGTACCAGGGATTATAAAAAAATTTTTAATTTCAGCGCATCAAACTTGACTGATCTTTAATTTTCGTTCAAAAGTCATTTTCATGGAGAAAAAAATATTTGATTTGAGAATTACTTTGCAAGTCTGATGTATTTGATAGAAAAAAATGTTGCTGCCACTGTATTAATACAGCAGGAGTTACTTAAAAATATTGAATTGAAGCACATCAATTTGCATGATCTATAATTTTTGTTGAAAGGTGATTTTTATGGAGAAGATCAAGTGGCATGGCAGTGCCATGCAGACAATTGCAGACAATTAGGAGAACTACGATGACAACAAGGATCCGCGACTCTAGTACGCCTATTAGGCCTATCCAAATTTTCAATATCGCCTCAGTTGATGGTTAATGTGTATAATTACTAAATTCTCGGTGTACTATTTAGTTTGGACCTAACGTTTTTAGATAGCAAAAAATTTGGACCGTTAAGGTTGCGTTTCTATTGAATACGAGCCCTCCGTACACGAATGGTGCCAGATTTTCTTAAAAAAAATCATTTCTTACCATGGGCCCAAAGTGCAGCAGAGCCTTTTCGCCCTAAGGCCGCATTTTGGGCCCTTGAAACCACTCGGCGCCCACGGGCAGAAAAATTTTTTCAGCCCTAGGGCGCAAAGTATTTTCTCTGGCCCAAAGTGTGCCCACGGGCGCAAAATTGCACTTTGCGCCCGCGGCAAGAAAAATAATATACGAGACTCGGGCATAAAAGTAAAACAAGCGCACCCTTCGGGCGTTCAATTTTTTACTTTCTGCCCTAGTCTCGTAATGTACTTTTATTTTATTTCAATTATTTAGAGGATCTT
>JAPYYV010006900.1:0-13877 GCA_030522625.1 Copidosoma aretas | reverse complement strand
TTCGTGTTTTTTTTTTTCCGACAGTTGTTCAGAAAGAGGGAGATGAAGGGAAAAAGAGTTATCCGTACGTACAAAAAGTGCCGTGTAATTGATATAATTCCTGATTGTAACCGGATACTTTTTTTTTCATTTTTATTCGATAAGGATTTTTGTGTGCTGAATCATAAGAGAAGAACGAAAACAAAGTATGGTGGAAATATACTTTACTGATGACCCTGTGGAGTCTCTTATACCACAATTAAAAATATGGATCTGATAAAACTTGAAGAGGTTGTTAATAAAGTTGAGATACTCCAACCCGTGGAATTTAAAGTAGAGTTTATTCGTACCATCACGAGAAAAAGCTGTTTAAAAATATCTTACAAAAGACAGTAAGTTCTTGGTACAATTGACATGAAAACATTTTTCTATCGCAAGCACAAACGAAGATAAGAAAGCTTGTATCGATCTCAAGACATTGACATGCAGAAAATTATGGATTAATAGACTAAAAGATATGAGAATGAATAATTAAAAGGTATTAGAATGATACCATACGACAAAATCCTTAACCCACCACAGACTACAGGAAACAGTTGATTATAGCCAAGATCTTTCCGTGCAATCGAGTAATACACGAAAGTTTATTGTGCATCTCAAAAAATACTGACCTCGTCAGACTCATCAGACCTTTGTATTAAATAACAAAATTTGAACCACTCAACAATGTAACATGAAAAAAAAACCGTTGTGTAAGGCTCGACATAGCAGTTTAACAATATTTTTATTTACAGACGGTTTTTTGATACTTACAGACATTTCTTGTTACTTAATTGTTTTAATTTTTTCAACTTTGACAAAAAAAGACGACCTAAAAACTTTCGTAACTCGGTGAAATAATAATCCTTCGATTGTCATCTCCCCATCGATACGCAGTATAAGCATCAACAACGTCATCTCGCATAATCGACAAAAAGCACGAGAGCCAGAAGCGATCTCACGCGACAAGGAGTCCCGAAAACCACACAGGCGTAACAAACGATCAGCGCGACAAAGCCCCGAAAAACGGCGTCGCACAAAACGGCAGTCAGACAAGCATCAGACTAGCCATATAATACACACCAGCCGGCAGATATCGTATAAATATTATGCGAGAAGTCGACACCATCGTCGCAAAAGTAAACATATATATACATTGTGACACACACACGAGCACTATGCTCGCGAGCTTCTGCTTTTCAGGCTTCACGTGTCGGAGGGGCTCTCAAAAGGCACCGCCGCATTAATTTGCTCGAGCGAGCCCGCAATCCTGACCGGGAGGACAGTGTCGCTGCTCCTGATGCTGCTACCATACACCGCTGTCCTCGGCCGCCGCTTTGATTTCGCCGGACCGATAAGCCCTCGACTGCTCTAAACAACGGGAGTCTCTTTGGCCCTCCCCTCCCCTACTTTTCGGGGGAAAGGGATGGCTCACGGATGACTGAGCCGAAGCGACGTCGCTCTTTTGCGCACACACGACTGCCGTCGCGTAAATGACACGGCGAGGAGCGAGGGTTGACTCTCTGTCAATGCGCGTCCTGCAGTTGGGAAGAGGATCGGCTTCCTTCCACGTGTACGTGTATGGTTGTTCGAACTCGCGTCGCGACGTTCCCACAGAGGTCTGGCGATGGTGGACCAGATTTTTTCTGACGTCTTCCAATCGCGGGGACTTTTAGGTCGGGCACGAGATGATTCTGTTGACGGAGAGTCGATGGGACGCAGATCGGCGATTCGATTATAATTCGAGGGAAGTATTTTTAACATTCATATCCAAGGAGGATATTTGAAAAAAAAAAAAAAAAAAAAACGTTGGCGAATACTTTTCTCCCGCAATCTCGTGCCGTAATTTCGTTACAGATGAAATCTGGCGCAAAAATCCACGGGAGAGAGCGCGCGCGCGCGCCACGGGAGCTTTCCACAAAACTGTCCGTAATCCCGGGTACCATCAAATCGTATAAATATTTCATCATTTCGCGATAAATTTCCATCGACGAGTCAGAGGTAGAGAGAGAGAGAGAGCCACAAACACAGAGATATTCTCCCCGCGGAATACGCTGACTGCCGCTCGAGAGCCGTTGAGCATTAAAACCGAATGCCTCGGACTTTCATGATTATCGCAACTACCGAGACCGCGAAAAAAGGAAAACTCATAACGAAAAGCCGCGCATAATTTCATTTCTCAGGAGCGAGTGCGTTCTCTCTCCTCCGCCTGTAATAGTCACCTGCATCATCAGCATCGGTCGAGCCAGCCGAGCCGGCCTTTGTGTAATTACTTGAATTAATGATGCGCGGCTTTGGCTTTTTTCTCCCGAGGGAATCTCCGGCTACTTAAAATTATGATCAGCCAGCGGAGGAAAAGAGCGCGTGCGTTGGAAAAGCTGGATAAATACTTCGACGACTGGCCGCGTTGTTTACAGCTGCCGGCAGATAGTCTCCTCTTATCTCTCCTCGTTCTATGCTGTCGTACGCCTGTACTTGTGTGTTTTATGAATGTAGGTATGTGCACGTGGAGGCAATCGTTTCTGCTTGTAGAGAACGAGCTTAACGAAAGGGATGACCGCCCTTCCTCTCTCTCCCTATATTCAACCTTTGACACTCGGATAACTTAGCTGTTCTGTGCAAAGGAATCCAAGAATCCGAACGCAGTGTTTGGCACAAGATGCAGTTTATTTATGCAGTATAGGGGCTCCCATACGTGAGAGTTGGGGCTTCTTGTCTCACAAATCACCGATTATTCTTTCCCAATTTCAATTACTCGCTGATATTTTGTCATTATAGTTGTCCTTGCACTTGTATGATAATGTGTGTAAATTGAAATTTTTTCTTTTCTTTACCTGGATGATCATTAAACTTCTATTACGCGTTATTCTTCCTTTTTATGATACTGTTTTTGACGTGAAAAAAAAAACGTAATCTAAAAATAAAAATCTTTATCGGTATAAGTCTTTTATAAATTTTTATAACTACGAAAGTTTTCGGTGCTACATTGTGTAGTCGCCTTTGATAATTATGTGTACAGAAATATAAATTAAAACGTAACGTAAAAAAATTTAAGAAGCTACCTAGCCAAGAAGAATCACGCTATATCAAGTTGTAACTCATGCTCCAGAAAAAACACGTCACTTCTTTACTACTTCAGTTTTTTAATTGCGAGACGTTAATATTCTTCTACATCAATTTTTTTTATACATTTCAGTAGATGAATGTAATAATTCGTATTTAAAAGCATTGAATTTGAAAGAATTAATATTAGATTTACGCACTTTGAAGTTTTTATCTTCAGATTTTTATTAATTTTTGGAAGCCTAGAAATTATTTAAATAAAACTAATTAGACAGTCTGAGAAACGTACCTGAATTTGTTATTTGTTTTATTGAGTATAAATCACGAACAAGTAAAATTTAATTTTTTTTAAGCATTAGTTTGTAGAATTACCATTAAAGAAAAAATTTACGATTTACTTTAACATTAAAGGTGAGAAACATTGAAAATTCAGATATTTGTGATCATCTTGCCAAAATAAATTATATTTTACAAGTTATTAGGAATTCATTGCTATGACGCATGTCTTTTTAAAAGAGTTTATCGTTAAATGGTTATATCTTCTATCGAGGTATCAAAATGTACATACATTACTTATTCACCTCTTTCTGCGTCAGTTTTTGAATTGCGAGACTTAATATTCTTCTACATCAATTGTGTACATACAATTGAACAGATAAATGTAATGATTCGAATTTGAAAACATTGAATTTAGAAGAATTAGTATCAGATTTCGCCCTTTGAAGTTTTTATTTTCGGATTATCATTGATTTTTGAAAGCCCAGAAATTATTTACATAAAATTAATAAGCCAGTCTGAAAAACGTGCCTGAACTTTTGCATTTGTTCCATTAAGTATGAAGCACGAATGAGCAAAATGTAATTTTATCATAAGCATTTGTTTGTAGAATTACCATGGAGAAAATTTAAATTATACTTTAATATTAAAAATGAAAAAAATTGAAAATTCAGATATAAGTGATCATCTTGCCGAAATAAGTTATATTTTGCAAGTTGATAGGAATTCTTTGCTATCACGCATGTCAGTTTAAAAGCGTTTCTCATTAAATGTTTTTATCTTTTACCGAGGGATTAAAAATGTACATACTTATTCTAGAGACGTGAAGAGGTAATGGTCTACAAGTAATGATACAAGTATGAGAAATTCGTCTGATGATTTCTTTGACAGATGCACGAGAAAATTGGAGGCTAATATTTTTTTTTTCTTATTAGAAACAAAAATTCAATACCTGGTGATTTCGTAACTTACAATTGTAAATACTAAACCGAAAAAAATATTATTTGACGAGTAATAACTCGTGTACTTTCAAGTCATTGCGATTAAAAAATGTTTTCAAGTGGATGAACATTCCGACGTACGTATCAAAAAAGTTTTTGAATGTTACTTTTGCGTCATAGTGAAATGTTATATGAAAATATTGGTTTAAAAACTACTCACATGTCACTTATAGACACATATCATAATAAATTCGTCAAATTAAGCTATTGATATTAACTAGCTCATTATATAATCGAATAATTAAAATTCAGTTAGATAAACTGTTTGATCAGAAGCTGTTTTGGTCTATAATTCCATATTATGAATTAAAATAAGGGTATAAAAGCTAAGCCATTAAGGAAGTTAATAACTTCAATAGGAAAAGTAAAAATGGAGTATGCTCTTCTTTTCATTATTTTTTTTTTTATACCTGACAGGAATGGTAAATTATTCAAAATTACGTTGAAAATATATGCTGATAAAAGATAATAAAAAGCCAAGTCCAACATAAAAGATTACCTCATTTTATAGAATCATTATTTTGTGTTTAGTATCCAGTCTAGAAATTGAAAATATTATCAATGGTGATAATGCAGCTGAGGGCCAGTTTCCATACAGTGTTTGGTTAAAAGTCGGCTATGGAAAACGCAAACCAGAAATATGCGGTGGTGCGTTGATTGCCCCTGATATGGTTTTAACAGCGGCTCACTGCATTTATGACGATAAAGGGCAGAAACTCCTAGATCTACCTTTCGCAGTTGTTGCAGGAATAACAGATGTTGAAGATACAGGGGATACTAGAATCGTTAAAGAAATCTATTCTCACAAGCTGTACAAAGAGTACGATTTACGCTTTGACATTGCTGTGTTAAGGGTAATGATATTTTTTTCATGGTATCTACTAAAATTGCAATGTTTTAGAAAGTTATCTGAATCTTTTTTTGTTATTTTTTGAAAAAGCTGGAAAAAGGTTATGACATTGCCGACCAATCACCTATCAAAAAAATACTATTACCTAAGAAGAACGAAAACTATGTAGATAAACTTGCCACAGTCATTGGATTTGGAGATGATTATTCCACTGTGATTTGGGACCATGTGAAAATGGAAAGGAATACTACCAGGAAATCGAGTGGAAAATTAAAATATGCCACCGTTCAAGTTATAAATTCTCTTCAATGCCACTTTTTTCCTGATAAATTTTGTGGATTAATGAAACCGGCATCCAGTAATTTATACACAGCAACGTGCTTTGTAAGTGCATCTTTACTCTTATTTATGTAAAATTGTATTACAATTTGGAACTGATTGAAAACTTATTTTAAGACTTAGATTAAGACTTCATTTATGCATGGACTTTTACAAATTTTAAAAATCATTGTTTTAACCTCAGTTTTAACAATAATTTTTATTAGTAGCAGCATATTTCTAAATAAAATTTTTCAATGATAATTTTTTCCAGGGTGATAGTGGAAGCCCCGTTGTGTATGATGACAAAGTTATTGGAATAGTGGTTCATGGTGAAACTTATATCTGTAAAGAGGGAGAGACTGAGATGTTTACCGACGTTTCATATTTTATTGATTTTATTAACGGAGCAATAACTGATGAACCAACAAACGATACGATTGTCAAATCAATCGAAAATTATAGGCACTTCGAAATTTCAAAGTTTGGATGGGATATAACTACAAAATCACAAAGTTTAATAGCAGCCCTTGAATATATTGATACGCATATCCCTATATGTGATTCTATGTTAAAAATGTTAGATGGAGCAAATCAAACGTTTATAAATTTAATAGAACAAGACTATAGAATACAATGTGGTAGATTAATTTCTGAACTAAGAAAAGCGGATTCATTGCTTTCCACAGAAAGTCATTGGTAATTAGTTTTTGTGCTCGCGGCGCGGGAAGTAAACATTTCCGGCTACTATGACACGAAAAATCGTCTTCGCACTAAGAAAGGTAATAAACAATACTCAGATATCACGTTTTCCACCCTCGGCTTCGGCTAAGGAGGCATTACACGTGTGATCTGGAGCATTCTTTACATTCTCTCCCAAGGTGCATGATATACTATTAGCTTCTTATTGACAAATAAAAGCCTTAGAATACATGATTATTATACAACTTAACGTCGAATTATTGTATTTTCCTTTTTTCTTGATTAAAAAAAAAATTTTATACATCCAGTGAACTCAGCCTCAGACATATTTAGCTAGAACTTTTTTTTATATTGTAGAATATAAATATTACATTGTATTATCTTGTCGAATATTTTCGAAAAAATTTGACATAAGCAAAAGCATTTTTGGCAATATAATAGAGCCATAAAAAATACGCTGCTAATTGGTTCAGCCAACAGCTTTTTAATGAGATATTTGGTTCGATTGAAATCAAATTGTACCAATTAAATTGTATTTGAATTCTATTATTATGAGATTAAATACTAATATAACCCATACGAGCCATTCATGGCTTAGTGGTCAACGTGCCCTGTAATCAGGGACTTTCGATTGTATAAATAATAAGTTACATCAAAAAATATCTCCACGTAAAATAGTTACTGGGTTAATGTGGGTTAGTCGTCGTCGTCGTCGTCGTCGTCGTCGTCGTCGTCGTCGTCGTCATTATCATCATCATCGTCATCAAATTCCAAAAACTGTCGAGCAAATGGATATCAGTTGGCAATGTGGACCCCCTCTTCGCGATGGCTACCCTCTAGCTGAGAGTAGCCATCCCCGGAACCAACCACGTGGACGTCATCTGGCTCCTTTTTATTTGTTTTTATTATTTTCCACGTATTTTTTTATTATTATTATTATTTTTTTTTTCTTGTGATATTGCTAAAATACACTAAATTATTTAAATATATATAAAAAAATTAAAATTTTTGGGCCATGGTGACATCGTAGAGGCCTACGGCTATGCTATCCAGCTCGGTCATTTCTTTAAGCTGTAGGCCCTCGATTAGCGCCTTTTCAAGCTGCGCGCGGGCGCCTATAACGCTCAAAAAGTTTTGGTGCTCTATGACCCGCAAGTAGTGTGTCTTCAGCACCTCGTGCAACTTGCCGAGGACGACCAGATACTCCTCGCTCCACTGCTCCATATTGGTGGTCATGCGGAACCAATATTTATCTGGCCGATCCTCGGCAAATTTAATGTCGAATAAAGGGTTGCTTAAACGACCAGTCTTTCGATACTGGTGGATGGTGGCTGCGCTTGGGGCGGTAATTATAAAAAAACCACGACCCACCAGGTGCTGGCTGACGTTGGCAATCGTCGTCTCGAAAGACTGGTCGTCCTTGAATGCGTAGTGCAACGCCATATTCGACATTAGCGGTCGAAGTAGCGGTCGAGGTGGAGGGGGCTGTGGAAGCAGTCAGCCAACCAAAATTGGACTTTGTTTAAGCGCATTTGGTTGGCCCGCTGCTGAGCCTCCTCCAAACTCGACCCCGAGACATCGACACCGAGGTACTCGGCAAGTGTATGTCCGGGTGAGCAAATATTATTAGGAGATGATAAATAATTACATAAATGCAGTATAATAGTAGTAACTTGTGTAAGATATACTGAAAATTTGTAAAAACGTTTGCTTGAAATAGCCGACAAGCCATTTATCGTGATTTATAATAATGAGCTATTCCTTGTAATCCGTTGGTATATTTACACAGTGCTTTGTGTTTCTCAGATACGAGTTTTTTCTTTATTTGCTCGAATTTTAATTATCTTACAAAAGCTAAATCAGCTTGTGAGATCTACGACAAAATAAAAAGATCGCACTAGAAAATAGATTATATAAAGCAGTTAGTTTATCTCAGTCAAAAAGACAAAATGACGTATACTCTTCTGCTAAATAGTTTGACAGTGTCTCTGTTATTACTAAAGAGTAATGGTAAATATTTTAAATAGTTTAAAAACACCACAGCTAACTGTTCAGATGCCAAAATTTTTAATAAATTATAAACCATAAATGAATTTATAGAGTCAAACTTCTGTTGACAACTTGAATAATCTTTAACAAAATATCTAGAGCATTATAATTTTATCATTCATGAGTTATGGTTATCACACATAGCTTTTAACATAACTGCAAAAAATGCCATATCAATAAATAGGTAAAACTTCAAATTATCTAATCAATAAAAAAAGAACAATAATACATAAATTTACTCTTTCAGCTGTTGGCAGCTTAAGAGCGAAAAAAATAATTAATGGTCAACTTGCAAGAAATTATCAATTTCCATACAGTGTTTTCTATAAAGAAGGTTATAGAAAAAACGCTGGACATGTTTGTGGCGGTGCACTCATCACACCTAGTATTGTTTTAACAGCTGCTCATTGCATTTATGATGGAGACAAACGACAATTTCGAAACCAACCGTACGTAGTTGTTGCGGGAACAACAGATACTCACAGTACAGGGCAAAATATTGCTGTAAGAAAAATTTATTCTCACAAACAGTTCAATTCGGGCCATAATGACATCGCTGTATTGAAGGCAAGTCAAATTTTGTAGAGTTTGATGAACTTTCAATATTTTGGAAAATATAATTACATTGTTTTTTTTGGTTTGTTAATATTAATAGTTGGAAAAAAGTTTTGATGTCAGTGGTGAATTACCTATAAAACTGATATCACTACCTAAAAAACACGAAAACTTTGTGGGTAAACTAGCAACAGTGATAGGTTATGGAATAGACAATATAGCTGTATTCGTTGATCCTGCAACCAAAAAGAAAAATTATACAATGACGTCAGAAGGAAAAGTAAAATATGCGACCGTTCAAGTAATTCATTCTGAAGATTGTGAAATGTTCTCGGATCTAATATGTATCAGAATTAATCAAGGCTCTGATAATGTTCATAGAACAACTTGCTTTGTAAGTCCATACCGATTATTTTTTTAGTTTAATTTTTGATATCGTTAACAGATTTTTAATCGCACTTTCTAGGGTGACAGTGGAAGTCCTCTTGTATACAAAAACAAAGTAATTGGAATAGTGAGTCACGGTACCTCTCATGAGTGCGACTCAAAAAATATTATGGCTTTTACCCAAGTCTCCCATTTTATCAGCTTTATTCAAGGAGTCATAAATAATCAGCCTACAAATGATACCTTAGTCCAATCAATCGATGGTTACATACATTTTGAATTTCCAACATGGGGGTGGGACATAACTACAAGATCAGACAAACTCGTGGCTGCGCTTAGACACCTCAAACTGCTTCTTTCTCAACAAGAAATGATTTTGGCTGAATTCAATAAATCTTATCAAGCATACGAAAAATCGATGAATCTAGAAAAAGTGGCTAATTTTAAATTGGTACATGACAAACGCAAAGAACTTCAAGTAGTGGATCATAAGGTACTTGATTTTGCAAAACAAATGTATCCATTAATTTTAACAGAAAAAAATTGGTAATTCTATATCTATTGTTTATTACAAAGCAGTTGAGATAAATTATTTTTCTACAATTTTAGTTTGATTACCGTATATTTTTTTCAAAAAATATGATATGACGTGTGCATATAAAGAGAGGTAGCATAAAAATGTAAATAAATAATAAGTTTAAAGTACTTGAAAGCTGAATAGCGTAGGTAAGAAAAAGGAAAACAGAGAACAGGCTTAAAAGCAATTCCAGAAAAATTGACACATGCGCGTAGAGATTGATACTTTATTCATGGGTCAGGGTAAAAATTCGTGAGGCAAAGGAGGAGTTATGGATAATTTGTCACATTATAGTCATGTAGAAAGTAGTACTTAATGATTACAAAATTAGATTAATATAGTGAAATACAAGAGTTGTTGTAGTAAAAAGAGAAGAAGAGCACAAGACGAATAAGTTATTAGAACTTTGTAAACTGGTACTTGCAATTAGTGCATTATTTGTACGAACCAAAGTACGAACCATTATTATACATTTGAATAATTTTAATCAAACATATCGTTTGACAAAGATCAAACACCATAAAGAGGAAACCTTCGTGATTTATTTTTTCATGAATATTTTCTTCAAAAGCCTACAAAAAAATTAAAATTTCGAGAATCGCAACCTATGACGTTTTGATTTCAAAGTATAAACGATGTATGCCGCTAAAATTCATTTATTCTATGAATATTCTTTCAATCTAAAAAAATAAAAACAGAGGAATTAAAGTTTTTAAGTGAAGTTGAAGAGTGTATGTGAAATGATCCCTCTCGTAATGAAATCATCCCTTGTTTCAAAGTGAGGTCAACAGTTATCAAACATTTCATTATGTGATGACCCTAAACTAAGTAAATTTTGACCAATAAGGCTTTCTTAAAAAACTTTAAAATATTTAATGAAAGAGTAGTGATATTCTTTTTTTTTATGGTTGAACAATGTTTTTGGATAAAAACACGAACTTTAGTGGGTGGTGAACCATAAGCTTTATTTGATGCTTTAACAATACATAATTTGGATTTTTCTATGATTGTTCAGTAGGAGAGAAAATACGGACATCAAATGCTAAATTTATTGAAAATTCAACAGTGTTAATTGTTTTTGCTAAAATAATTTAAAATAGACACTTTTTTCGGTTAAAAGCAACTTTTTAATTGTGTTTGCTAAAGCAAACAGTTCATCTTCGTATGATCCTAGATGTCCGAGTTCGGCCCTACTTGCCTTTTTTTCATTCTCAAATTTTGTATACGCTTTATTTGATTCGGAACTATACATAGAGACGTAACGCTGTAACTTTTCAAGTTGAGATATGAGTAATGGTGAATTTGTAGTTATGTCCCAATTGAACATAAAATTTTCATAATGTTTATAACCATTGATCGTTGTAACCAAAGTTTCTTTTGTAAGTTTCTTTTCAATCACACCCTTGATAAATTCTATAAAATAAGAAACTCTAGTAAAAACTGCAACTCCTGCCGCGTCACAATTTTCAATAGTGCCGTAGCTTGTTATTCCAATAAGCTCGTTTTTGTGTACGAGAGGACTTCCTCTGTTACTCTAGAAAATAAACAATATAAAATGAATTTAAATAAATTGTTAGGCAAGGGTCCAGTCCCACACGGGGAAACTCTACACAAGCACTCTACAACATATAAAGCCACTATGTATAGTTATAGTGATATTAGGTGTAGAGTGCTTGTGTAGAGTGGTCCCGTGTAGGACTGCACCCTTTATTGACTTTAAGTAATTAATGGAGATAAGATCTACTTAAATCAAATATTATCAGACGTTATGAAAGATGGAAAAAATTTATACAAAGCACATTTTAAATTTTTAATAAAATATACTAAAAATTAGATTTTGATTAAATTTTTGATTACAAAAAATTGAAATCCACTTACAGGGCGAATTTTCGAGCACAAATTGTTATTTTGCTGTGATTTTCCTATAGCACAAAGTCGATCCGGGAAGTTATCACAATTTTTGTGCTTTATCACTTCTGCAGGTGAATATTTCAAATCATCATTTAATATCTTTGAAGATTTTATCTTATTGGCTGCCAGATTAGTGGCTTTAATTTCGTTATCATTTTTAAAACCTGTGAGTTGTACTTGTGCACCAATAAAACTTTTTATTTTCTTAAATATTATCAACTTGTTCTTTTCTTGAGGTAATGATATCGGTCTCATAGGTGATTTGCCATCGGAAGGAAAACTTTCCTTTAACTATAAATATTTAAGAGAATAGACAGAGATTTAAGTAGATTTTGAAAATATGAAATTATAGGATTGTATGCAGAAAAAACAATACCTTACCTCTAACACAGCAATGTCGTAACGAGTAGGAGAGGATCGTTTAATAGAATATATTTTGCTAACAATAATACTATGCTCTTCGTCAAAAATATCTGATGCTGCTGCAACAACAACGTACGGTTCATCTTTTACCTTCTGCTTTTCTGAATCATAAATGCAATGCGCAGCTGTTAAAACCATGTTAGGGGCGATTAGCGCACCGCCACATATGAATTTTTTGTTACTTCCATAGCCAATTCCTAACCAAACGCTGTACGGAAACTCATTTTCTGCTACATCTTGACCGTTAAACAAATTTTCTCCTTCAAGACCAGTAGCTGTAACATTTAGGACATAAAAGTACATAAAAATTCGAAGAAACTGTATTATATATTAATTTTTTATGGTAGGGAGATCACAACTTTCTTATTTTAATTGATATTGATATTATTTACGAGTACGTAAGTTACCGTACCATAAACAATAACAATTCAACAACTGTAGGTAAAAATTTTAATTCAATAGATAATTTTAAAAATCAACATCCATGCATACAACTAAATTATGTAAAAATATTATTAAATTCATAATAATTTACCGATCTTGATAAAAACAGCGAGACATAAATAAGCTAAAAAAGCTAATAAACAAACGAACTTCATTTTACACTTTTTAAAGCAAAGTGACTAACTGTGAGGTTTTTACTTATATACTGTTTTAATCTTCGATCCACGTTATCTGGTTTAATTCATTAGGAAATTCTTATGTAAATGTATTCGAAAAAGAAAAGAACACTGCACAAAAGCACGAATATTTTACAAAGACTTCAAATTATGTACGTTCCACGGCAGGTGTTAAGTTTAGATGTCTTTTACGCACAGAGTATCTCGCATGATTATCTCATTCAAATACGCACTCACTCTGTCCGTAACGAATTACGTTCAATGGAATTTTTTTTATTTAACATTACAATTAGTTCAATTAAAAATGATCGAAATAGCAGAGTACTGTAAAGTTTTTCTTAAGTTATTGCAAAGAGGCTAACAAAGATGTTTCTAGAAATTTTGTTAAAATACTACAAATTCAGCGCAATTTTGCCAACTGAATACTGCTCAATTCATCTTGTCAAATACTTCGTGAAACTTTTTTGAAGATTGTCTTGACAATGAGTAACGAAATAAATTGCTCCTAAATACAGTGGCCTAGCACCCGATGTTTATCATTATTTGATGGTTTACATTCTACATTCTATTATCAGGATACAGCTAGGATTCACTTTCAGCTTCTGGACACACTGAAATGGCTGGTTTCTGTACTACTAAACTTTTCTAATTAGATTTTGTTAAGTTAAAGGATTTATTTACAAATATCAAAAATTATAAAAAACTAGTATATATACATATAGCTAAACAAAATATGCATAAGTACATTAACTCCAATGACTTAATTAAACGTTGAAGCATAGATTTTTGCTTTTCATCTATGTACACAGTCACGAATCCGTGTTAATGAACCATTCTAGAAATCGTCCTTTCTGTTAGTGCATATTTTTCATCGATTTTAATTAGGAGCTTGACAACTTATAGTATTAAAACAAGACAAATATTTGTATCGGTCTTACAGTCAAATTAATAAATAAACATTAATACTATTTTTAATTTTACGTATGTGTGTGTGTCATTTTTTAAAATTACACCCACACATGTATACACGCTGCTCCATACCAAGCAAGTTCAACGCTTGTTGAAATTCGTACTTGGCGGCTTCATTTTAGAAGCTCGGAGCCAAAGGAAAAAAGGAGAGGAATCGA
>JAPYYV010006899.1:0-14164 GCA_030522625.1 Copidosoma aretas | reverse complement strand
CCCGAATCTGAGTTGACTGCTTTTTCAACCCGAATCTGAGTTGGCTCTTTCTTCAACCACAAATCTGAGCTGGCTCTTTCTTTTACCGAACCGTCGATACACTAACTTTTCACTTTTACTTTGATTTTATAGAAATGTCTAGCCTACACGTGATCTTTCTTTTCATCATCTATTTTGTCAGGCTAAAACGTTGCTTTTTCTTCTGAATCAATATTGTTACTTGTGTATTTGTCTTTCTATACGATTTAAAAAAAAAAAAAAACAATTCAGTACATAAGTATTTGCAGCAGTAGGCATTCTCAAAAACACTTATTTCATATCCTTTCATGCTATTGTGTACAATATGTATATGTATAATGTAACAAGATTAGTATATACAATGCAAAATACAAAACAATGTAGCATCTCTATGGTAATAAAAAGGATTACTTGTAGTTAAAGTGTTGAAATATGAAGTAAATTGTTGTTGAGTGTTAAATACTTGTGGAAGTATGATTGTGAAACCCCGGTGGAGCAACGGACTTAATAAAATGCGGACAGAGCTGAGTTGCTGAATTCCAACTTAGCCATTATAAAGCATACTGAATTTCCCACGTTTAGCCAGTATGCCAGTGCTCACAATAGAGTGAAGATGTTATACGTAATATATAAATATTAAAATGGAACCTTCTGAGCCCTTTATTTTAACGTGAAGAATTATTCATTAAGGTTGCTTATCCCAAAATCCAAAGGTCACTTAATCCAGAGGTTGTACTTAAAAATAAATCGAATATTCCCTGAAAATTTCAAACCCCGTAGTTAGAAATTTTTTTTTAAAACAAGTTGCTCGAATTCATTAAAATCAAACATTTTCAACAAACGCAAAGAAAACCTCGAAGAAAACAGCTTTCCAATGTCACCAATGAAAAAGGCGAACTACTGACTAAATCAATTTGCCAATCCGCGTTGATGAACTCCTGAAGAATTAATAGATCTTTCCCCATCAACAAAGGGACAATTTAAACGCCCAAACAACTATTTCACTGCCTTAGCGCGTTTAACGACGATCTTTGTCTCTTTCAAGAGACGCTCGTGTTTTTTCCTACTTCTCGCTCGTTTTTCTCCCTCGAATCAGCGTCTCCGTCCAAATTATCCCCGCTTCCTTTTCCCCCTTCCGTACATCCACGCAAATTACAAGGGTCAATAGCTACCTTGTCGCTTTTAGTTTTTTTTTTTTTTTTATCTGGTTTCACTTCCTTTCGTGCTCTAGGCGCAGCTCGAGGCCGGGCTGATAAGCTTGGCGCCCCGTAAAGAATTTAATTTGTGACCAGACAGTAATGGCGTAATTTTCGGATTGTAATGTTGTTTATTTGGACTTCGTTAAACTACTTTCAGGCGAAACGCTCGAATGGAAACTTTTTGTTTACTTTGTTTCGTTTTTTGTTCAAAAACGTTGGAAATCACAAAATTACATCTTAGCGTTTGTTGAGTCAAAGAATGTAGTATCTCAACATTTTAAAATACGTTTTTTACATTCTGAGATCCAACATGGTTTCAGTCAACGAACTATATGACACCCCTTGATGAGTAAAACACCCCTTGTTCTTGACAGTTTGCTGATTTTCGAATACGTTCGCGCAAAAATAATTGCTAAAGTGCGATGTAACGTACCAGATTAACGCGGAGTAAAACTATTCGGGCGGCGCACGAGAAGACGAAGAAGGAGAAAGAGGCTCGGCAAGGCCAAAATGTAGGCCAACGCGCATACAGAAATAAGCACGAAACACACACACCACGGAAATAAGTCGACGCTCCAACGAGCTTTGGCGCACGTTGCGTTGGCTGGACCCCCCTCTGTTTCTTCTTCCTTTTCCCATACGCAGTTATTTTGATTTTCCCAACTTTGGATGATTTCCTGCGCGAGTAGTGGGAGATTGACACAATCGCTTGTGTACACACGTAAAAAGACTGAGTACGTAATGGCAATTTTTTTCTTATTATATAATGTGATCCATTTTACTGTTAAACCTCAATTAAAGTTAATTATTTTATCTTGACCAATTTACAAGAGGTAACTTCCTATTCAGGGTTCTAAAATATTTCATTTCTTAAGTAAACAATTACAATTAAAATTGAATTGTTAATTGAAAGTTTTTTCAATTGAGAACTAAATTGAATTGTTAATTGATTGGTATTTCAACTAACAATTAAATTTAACTGTTTCGTAAAATACGTCATTTATTTCATTTATTCGCTTTGTTCTCGAAAGTTAATAGACCAGTCCGTCTTTTACAGTGTTTTACAACAATGTTAATCCTATTTAAATCATTTAAAATCAAATTTAATTGAATCTTTGTTCAATTAAGAATTAAATTCAATGTTTAATTGAACTGCAATTCAATTACGATTTAATTGAATTATTTAGGACCCTATTCCTGATATAAATAATCAGTACGGAGAATTTTTAATTTCTCTAAAAAGATTAATAATACTCGTAGAAATTGCACAAGATCCTAACGTCAGACATTTAATGATTACACAGCCAAAAATGAATTTTTTTTCGAACAAATAAAAGAATTTGCTCGCAAGTAAAATGTTCGAACCATTCCGTCGATATTTCTCCGCTAGCGTGTATTTCTCTTGCTGTAATCACCTCGTAACGAATGATGGAACCCTCTCCATCTGGTCATCAATTTCTCTCCCTTTTTCTTCGGGAAGTTTTGTTTTAAATATCGTCTGTATTATTATACGCTGTAGTTGGGACTTTAAATGTAAGTACCACCATTAAAGTTACAATTTTATTATTCTCTATGAATTTTATTAATTTGTATAAATCGTCAATTATATAATTTAACTTTTTCAAGTTGAAAGCTCCAGATTTGAAAAATACCTCTTACTCATATTAGGGCGGATCAGGACACATCAACTTCTTAGCGAGAACAGTTCAGCATGAAAATGAGTAAACTCGCGAGATGAATCACATATTCAAATCCAAAAAACTTTTCAATATAATCTACGTGCAGTCTCTTTAATGAGTCAGGTGACAAAATTCCAAACATCGAAACATGCGTGACTATTTTTTATTCTATTTCTCCAACAATCCTTGGGCTGTATCTGATGAAGATAATAACCAATTGTTTTGAAAATTCATGAGTGTAATGACTATTGAAGCATGCCAAAAAAATGCGTACGCTAGGTGATTCATTCTCTCCAAAAAATATAGGTCTAATTCTTCAAAAAATCATGAGATCCGAGACGCCGAGTTTAGAAATACATATGCGCTCTGTCCAGATACTAAACCTGTGCTCAAAGGATTTCCAGTATTTTTAGCTTGGTCAAGTTTAATAAAAATGTCCTTAGGTACACCTTTTATTTTTAGCCTGAAAAAAAAAAAATACGATGACAATCCAAAACGTTACAAAATTCGGTAAATTAATGGTTAATCTCTTTGAGTTATAATTGAACTCGTAATACAGTTTGGACGCTCAAGACTACTAGATGGATTGCAAAGAGTCAAGGGTAGGAACGCCAATCTCAAAACTTTGAACCTTATATTTAAGAATTTCAGTAGGGTAGTAAATTCGATAGAATTGAACTCACCTACAACTAGTAAAACGCATAC
Organism: Copidosoma aretas; assembly: GCA_030522625.1. NCBI lineage: Eukaryota > Metazoa > Arthropoda > Insecta > Hymenoptera > Encyrtidae > Copidosoma > Copidosoma aretas. Next base: position 10,563 of record JAPYYV010006899.1, on the reverse strand, counting down.
ATTTTAGAATTTGACTTTCCACATTTTAAGTAAGGCGTTTTTTTGTTTATTTTCCCTTCTGTTTTAAGCTTGTACATAAACGCTTGCGAATTCGAAAAGTGAAGAAAATTTTAAAACTTTTACAGTACATGCATTGTTTCATACTATTCTCCTATAAATTAAAAAACTTTAAAATTGTTTTGCAGCATGCAGAGGTCTGATGAATGATATACTTAAGCTTTAAATCACTAAAATTAAATTGCTCTTTCTTTAAAGAAGCGACGGTAGATGACGTATTTATCTTAAAAGTAAAAATGCACATAATAGTTGTACAACGCCAAGCAAGTGCTCAATTATTGGTATAATGTATTACGTTTAGGACCAACATTTTCAGGTATCCACACTTTATGCAAGTATGTAACCATTTACTCACGTGAATTATTTTTTTTTAAACGATGAATAGAAATGCATTACCTATTTACTGTCTACATCTACGATCGTCTTAATCATAGTCAATATCACGCTATCCCCTCCTTTCATTATACAGTTCTGTATCTATCTTTGTCTATTTCATCCAGATTTTAACGACTGCGACTATATAAATGACTAGTCAACATCATCGCATTGCATCAAGTGGGAGTGTTTCCTACTGAGCGAAAGTGCAGGGCTTGCTACAAGGATTCATATACAAACGTATTTTACGTCCACACAATTGAATTCTATCCACGAGTTACTAGCAAAAGACAACCGTCACTTTCAGATGGAGTATAACAGGCCAAAGCCACCCTACCGCGAGGTTCAGATTATTAAGGGAGAAGTGTATCTGAAGCCTAGTGAGAATTTGTCACCCACCTGGAACGAAATAATCTCTAGCGCAACCAACACATCTAGGCAGAAAAACGTCATGTATAGCAGTTCCTCTAAAAAAAATAAAAGCTCGTATTTTTACTGTTTTTGATGATCCTGAAGAAGATCTTAATAATAATCATGAGACACCATGATCTAAAGGTATGTATATTTGTGAACAGAATACTTTAATTGGTGTTTGAAATATTGGAATCGAAATGAAATTTTATGTTGTTAAGCTATTAAATTTAATTTTTAGAAAATATAAATAAATGCGTCGTCAATACTCGATAGAATGATTTCGCAAAAGGTTTTTGTTACTTTAAAATGTTTTTTATCACTGGTTTCTTCATTTTGTGTTTGTATTTCATTACAGATTTCTACATCCGAGTCAGAGCTGATGGTTGCTATTGTCAAACTGAAGTGGAAATTATCAGAATATAACCATGCCACGACTTCATTTTCTGGATTTTATTTGTTATACTTTGTTCCAAGATTAATTAGTAACCAATAGGAAATAGTACATTACGTCACTAGGGCAGAAAGTAAAAACTTGAGCGCCCGAAGGGCGCGCTTGTTTTACTTTGATTCCCGAGTCTCGTATATTATTTTTCTTGCCGAGGGCGCAAAATTGCACTTTGCGCCCTCGGCAAGAAAAAGATTATACGAGACTCGGGCATCAAAGTAAAACAAGCGCGCCCTTCGGGCGCTCAAGTTTTTACTTTCTGCCCTAGTGACGTAATGTACTATTTCTCTTGTGGTATAATACATTAATATTGTAGTAATATTCTTTTGCAAATAAAAACAAAGTGTATAAACGATCTGGAACCATACATAGCATTTTCTCACTCTTTCTCGATATAAAATTGTTCAAGTTTCGTTTCTTGCATCAATCACGAAAATATAACAAGTGCTGAGTTTTGGAAATCAAAAACTAACAAACCAGTTTAAAATGATTTTCTTCCAGTCAAGTTGTGGGTCCAAACTTTTGATTGAACGGTGAAGTTAATCGTTGAAGGGCACTAACCTCTCCAAATGGCGAAAAATGAACATAGATTATATTGTGGAAGCACAGGTTAGGATTAATTTAAACATACACACGGTAAAAGCGATGATTATTTACCATTGCAAACTGGATTGTTTGGAATCTTGTTTCATCTGAAAATTGAGTATCATCTTAAGATGTACACGCACTCAAAATTTTGTAGAGCATATCTAATGAAAGTTAAAAAAAAATTTTCATAAACCAATACTTAAATTTTTTAGGATTGAAATTCATGAGAATCACGTGGTACAATAACCTAAGATGAAGAATTCAACAACTTTGTAGTTTACTGAGACTTGCGAGAAAAAAAAGCAAGGTTCTATTTCCATCAAACATTGTAACCTTTATTCATTCTATTTTTACAACCATAACAGAATCAATCATGACATGTATTGACGTGCTAAAGATCATTTTAAAACATTCATTTTCAACTAGTTTGAAGTACAAAATATATTTTTGTTTACAAATATCGAAAACTCTCATTCGCATTGAAAATAATATTGTTCCAAAAATTCTGAACAGTTTTCCCACTCATAACAACAACTACAATCCTCACTTTCAAAAAAAACATCAATTAGACAGATATTTTTCAAACACCAAAGATACCCTCGATTATTTATACCATACCCCCCCCCCTTCCACCCGAAACCGATTCACTTCAAAAATAAAACACTGCATGGGTTACCACAAACACACACAGAGCGGCCGCAGAAGAAAAACGGGCCCCGCTATCATAAACGTCGCGCGCTTGCACACCGGCGCGAGAAGAACAATAAACCCGATAGCAGACCCCGCAAATCCAAAACAACGTGAACCATCCTTTCCACCCACGCCGCGTAAATCGATTAAGCTCCCGCGTTCGCTCCGTGTACCCTCGTTCTTTCCTCTTCTGTACACAGAGTGAAAAAAACAAAAACAAAAAACAAACAGAGAGAAAAAGTGACTAATGTACCATGTGTGGAATCGGTTCTACGGGTGCAGGTCGACAAAGTGTGGCCCACTGGTTGGGCTATCGGTAATAGTCGTGAGTCATTGCTGGAGTTCTCTTTACTTATTGTACGCAACAGCACCACTGCCACTATCATTCGCTACTGCGTGTACTTTTTTTTGATGCTCGAAGTGAGAAAAACGTTCAGCTTTTACCTCGGCCGAGATAAGGCCTTTCTGACGAGGATGTATGGTCTAACAGTGCAGGTATTACGAGGATGTATTTTTCCGCTCGAAGGGAGCTAGCCAATTAGTCACTGATTACACTAATTTCAGGAAGTTCCGCGTAAAGCACAATACTGGAAAAACTGATGAATTTTTTCGTAATTTCGGATGTCATGCGATGTTTCCTTTATAGATAAGATAAATAGGCTTAGTATATCAAATCAACGATATTATATTGTTCCGTTTATTGAGAAATTATAAAAATAATTATTTTTCACGATTTTTCACTTGGGCTAGTAAACGTATGTATTTGTCATCTGAGTTATCTTTTATTACAGTGTACTCCGTTGAAATAAACTATATCTCATTGACGTCTTCATATTTTCGGCGCTAAACCGAAGAAGGAAATAAGCTTTATCTTATAAATTTCAGGCATTTATTTACCTAACGAGTTTGCCTCATTTGATCGATCAATGTTTCAATCCACTTTTCACTTCCAATATCGATTCGGATCCATGATAAGGAAACTGTCTCAATCTTCCAACACGTTCCGATACTCGAATAGATAATAGTGTCCACTAATTTTCAGGTAATTAACATGAAATGACACTATATATTTTGTAATTCATTTTAAAAAATTATAAGAATACATATTGTTTAATAAATGAACTCATTGTATCGTTTTACAGAGAATGTTCAACAAAGATTATTTTCCAAGTTTTTATGAATTTGTCGTACAAAAGATTACAATAACCAATAAAGACTGTAATTATCAGGGTGACAACACCTTACACGTTCGAAAATCGTAAAAATTCCCTAATATTGCTCTAAAAACAAACCTTCCTATGAAAGCGATCCCTCATGGAGTTCTGAAAAAAATAAAATCAAGTTTCTTTCGTGCCTTAGAAACAGATCTTATTTTTCTTGTAATCATATATCGAGTATATGGTAGCGCGGTGCCGAGGCTTCGTCTACTTTTTAAACTTGCCTCATAGAGCTGCCGCGCTCGCCCGCGCTACTTGATAATGAATAAGTAAATTTTCTTTCAACATGGAAAAATTCACTTTTTTCCACCATCGTTTTGCACAGTATACAGACAAGTCAGAAATTAAAAATCTTTCGGCAAAAATCTTTCAACCGAGTCTCGTCGAGCGGATGGCGAATCTCGCAACTAGTTTTTTTTTTTCAATCTTAAAATACGCGATCACAATGCATCCTCCGAACGCTTCTGTCCCGGACATTCCAAAAATCCCCATCCAGTTCCGTAACCGATCGACTCAACCGGCCGAAAAGAAAGAAACCACAAACTCGAAGCCTCTGCACCTCCGCCGAGCGCAACGAAGCGAAAGGAAGCAGCCCCCCTGGCCGAGCGACGATTAGCCCGAACCTCGCCCCGAGTTCCCCCAGGATCGCTGGTCAGCCCCCCCCCCTCCAACACCCACACGGGTAGGACAGAGAGACGTAGCCCATCACTGCAACACAGTTTCTCCTCCGCGCCGACTCGGCCTCCACGCGAACGCGAGAACGAGCGCGCGCGTCCAGAGAGTTTCTGGGGTAATTTTAGATCGGCAAGATAGCACCGGCGCGTACAGAGAGAGCCGAGTTGCAGAGGGGAGTGGGGAGCGCGGGCTCCGATGAAAGCGCGTGTACGAGGAGCCGAAGACGAAGAGAGAGAGCCTCCCGGAAATCGGAGGCTGGGACGGGGAGCGGTGGTCCGTGGTGGTAGTCATGCCGAAGCCGGGCGCCGCGAGTGACGCGAGCGCGACGTTGGTGCCGGCGTCGTGGCCTTTTTAGAGTCGGACCGACCGCGCGAGTGACGCAAGGGGGTGCGCGACGGTGCTCGGGGGGTGCCCCCCTTTTTTTCTTCTCCCGGTGAGTCCGCGTGTGGTGCGCGCGCTGAGTTGGTGGAACGTGCGTGCAGGGCAGGTGTTTTGCGAAGATTCGAGGAGGCGTGAATCTGATCGGTAGGTTGGTCTTTTGTTGTCGGTCGATCGAGCATCGAAGAGTTGGATTTTGGCGGTCTGTTTGAATGGTCCACTTGTATATCTTTTGCTTAATAACGGGGAGAAAAACCATCATTCTAGTCCATCAACGTACAATAATTATTGGATACTGAAATTAATCTAATATAATGACCGAGACGTAATCGCAAAACGACGAACAATTTATTAAGATTGATGGACATTCTCGCGAGACGTTTAGTGCGACGCGGGAACAAAAGAGCGGTGCATTCGCAATGTGGTTTGAAATACCAACTGTGATCTGGAAAAGAATAAAGAAGTTTATCGCGTAAAAATTTTACGAGTTACAAAAACAACGTTTGTAAAACACATGGAATACGTTGATACTCTGCCAGAACTCCGTCTCGTCTCTTTTTAGAGGGGAAATTATTTATAGCATCCGTAAATCTGCCTTTAATACTCCAGCTGAAATTTATTATGTTAAAGACGCGCCGTGAATCATTGTTGTAACGACTTTTAGAGTACTTTTATGTGCATGACCAAGATTTACCCTAAGGCCAAAGGCCTGAAAGGTTTCAGGCATGAAAACCTAAAATACCAAAAAGGTTGAGAGAAAGGCACAACTCGAGCAACGAAAAATATTTTTTTTTAAAAACACTAAAAGTACAAAAAACAAGTATCGATCGAATAATGAAGAAAACAGAATTTCAATAGTCTTGAAAGGCTCAAAAAACACGCAGAAAAAAAATAATTCAAAAACTGAATTAAGTTATTTGACATTTCCCACCTCCATTGCGTTTCAAAAACCTGCGTGAAAAAATCTGCCCAATGAAACATCGGAATCGAATGAAAATTCCCCAAAAAACCAAACTCGGCCAGAAAACGCCAAAAGCCGCAGAAAAGGACGGACTCTCGGGGGGGAGCGAGGGCTCGAATTACAAGAGACGCCTCCTATAATAAAGCGTGTCATCGCGCTCGTAACGAGGCCTGCCAACTTTGCAACGCGGGGCAGCAGACACAATGGCTCGGGCGGAGAATGATCGAGCGCCACGGCGAAAGCATCGCGCCGCCGCGCACCTGAGAGTTCATTCACTGCGGCGGAGATGATGAGCGGCGTGTCTTCGGCTCGTCGTTGGCGCGATCGACGGGGTCTGCGGGCTCTTGATTTTTCCGATCGGTTTTTCGTTGGGGCCAGTCGTGTTGGGCTTTGATCCATTACGATGGACCAAGATGGGGTTATTGAATTTCAGTTCTTTGAATATTGCGCATTGAAATCCTCGACAGTCTTGTAGGCTATTGCTGCAATGTGTGGGATTTTATTTTATTAGACAAAAGTAGAAATCCTAAAGATTTTCCCCGTATTTTTTTCATCAAATTAGTTTGATTTGTTGATCATTTCTTTTAAGGGGGTTATTACCGTACAGTCCATCTCAAAAGTTAATCTTTGTAAACAAAATTTTCTATTTTGATTATTCTTGAAAAATGATGTAAACTATTTCATATTACAGTATGATATATTACAAAATAGTGAAAAAACCAAAAAGTGATGCTTTAAAATCGTGTACGATGTTTTATTCTGGTTTCATTCAGCACTATACGAATATACTAAGAGCATTACTTTCACACTTCAAAACCATACCGCTAGACTTTCTGAAACTGTAACTTAGACTTTCGGAAACATGCTAGTTATGATCAAGAATAATACTTTAGTTTTTTGTAAGATTTCTAAAGAAATTGTCAAAGTGATGGTCAAAACAGTGTTTTTTACGACGACAGTCCGATAAGATCCTGTGTATAAGCCACCAACTTTGCGATTTTATTTCTCATAAACTGTAGCGTTAATCTTTCTAAAATTTAAATATGTTGTGAATAATACAGAAATGTACACATGTAATTTTTTTCGAGAGCTTACTAATCAAATGAAATTTCGTAATAACCCTCTTAAGCTGTGATCGCTGTACTTACTCCATAGCAATCTATGTTAATAGACGTGTTTCAATTTTAAACTCAATCATCTTAAAAAATATAGTTTGAATACACTAATTTTTAAATTTTTTCAAGAGAGCTGAAAAGTTCATGCATAACAGAATTCGTCCTCAGGAAAAATTTTGATCGATGGTATAAATACGGATTTTCTATACCCCAGCGATGGAAGACAATTTTACGAGCACAGGAATAATAAACGAGAAAGGATTTAGTGCAGTGGTTTTAGCATAGAGTCCCAACGAATATAGAATTCTTTCTTCCCTATGCTCCTGATTGATATAGTTATTATAAATAGAATTGATTGAGCACCCGTCACGATATTTTTAGGGCAAACGTTTGACGCTTTCAACTATATACTCTTTTGGATCAAAATTAAATTTCTTTTTATAAGCATCGGGATTGATTATTATTAGTGTTGTATCTATAGATAATTACACGTTTCCTTACGACTATTAAAATAAATTAAATTCTTCTATCTTTAGTTTTGCGATTCGATCCAAGTTTCATTTCGGGATGACGGGAATGATATAGATCGTTCACCCGCTATACGTAGCTTTTGCTAATTCTTGTCAAAACTTTTCTTTAAAAGCGCAATCATAAGAACTCGAGTTGTCAAAAATAATCGAATCAACAAGCACACGTATAATAGATAATTATCAAGCGGCAACTGGAACAAAATTGCTTACCAACTAGACAATTATTTATAAAAACTCAAGTATTTATCAACACATGCATTAAAAAATGCACTTTATGTTTGTATATAAATTATACTCTGTGCATACTATGAAGAAGACTAATATACCGAGAACTTACCTCTGTCATCATGCGTGACGTCATGAGCCTAAAATGGCTGCATAATTTCGCAAAACAACGTTGATTTACGCAAGAGTACATAGATAGTATGGATGAATATTGATGGAAGTAGGTAATACAAACAAAAAGTAGCTTGTACGAACTAATGAAACTATGTTGAAGGTCAACTCGCTCGGAATGTCCAACATACATCATCCAATGTTAAAAAACAGGTCAAAATCAATAACGGCCCACTGGGGTCAAGGCCACTTGCTTTAAATAGTCCAAGTAAATAAGACTTTTCAGAACAAATTGCCGTTGAAGAGTAGGATAAAAGAAGACATGTCAAAATAACACTTTGCTGATATTTTGAAGAGTAGTTGTCGAAGACAAAATGTTGCAAGTAGATGAAAGTTGTGAAAATTACAAAAAATAAAACTTCATCAGTTTGTCTAGTAGCATTTCACGCAGTTGTAAGCTTTGATTAAGTGTATGATGCTACTTAATCTCATAGTGCCGTCTTTGTTTTTGGGATGTTTTCCACATTGAATGATATATACGTTGGCTTTTTCAAGCACTTAATTCTTCAACGTAGTCTCCACTTTGTTTTACCAACTATAAATTACACTAAACTACCTACTCCTCTTGTATCGAAACAATGTTATTTTGCTAACGCGCGACGACACGCGGAGCGATGAGAAAAATGGAAAAAAAAAAAAAAAATACTTTGAATCATTTATGAATGAAGAGTAGCCAGTGCTTATTTTTACCCTCTTTGAAGAAACGCTACAAAAATATCGAACAATAATTTATAACTTGGTTCCATGCCGTTGAACCCGAATGAAAAAAAAATGGTTAGTTCATACAGAAATTACCTATCCAGAGCGTTTTAAAATAATACCGAGTCGATTTCTCAAACGACATGAAACTCCGTTCCATATCCGCAGCCTCAAATCGAGCACGCGTGCGCGCACGGCTTCCGAAGAACCGCGACAAGAGTCGGGCAAGGAGATATACACCTGCACACGCGACATTACCGCGTGATTAACGAGGCATGCGAGCGACGCGCAAGCGCCTGCCGTTGTTTCTCAATGGCCCGTGCACGGTTTCCTCGATCGACCGTTGGCGATGCGTTGTTTTTCCGCGGTGAAGACAACATTTTTTTAGCACATCGTAAGACAAAAGCGCGCATACGAAGAATACCTCGAAGAATACGAGACGGTTGAAGAGAAGCTGTGCGCGAGCTGTGCTGGAGAGACACATGTATAGACGTTGACACGAGGGGCTTTTCATTTACGAAATCATTTGGATCTCCCTAACTTATGTGTCAAGGTACTTGCGCTAATTGAGATCTTATAAAATTCAACAACGCGATCAATTAAATCATGCAACTTTTCTGAAATCGGAATTCACGTACACTTTGAGTCAGTAAATACTTCGAATTCAATGTGCAGGCAAAAATAAAGTTTAATCCATTTTTGACCGTAAATAATGTGTACACCTATAATGAAATTAAATATGCCGAAACAATAATTCATTGGTTTTAAAGGATATACCGTGGTTTTATAGATTCGATTAAAAACATAATAATAAGTCATACCGGCGTTTCAGTTGAGAATATCAGATCTGTCCTCTACATATAAACATTGTCATTTACCAAAGTTAGTGTGCAATGTGACTCCAATACCTCGTCCAATACCGCATGTAATTTATTTATTGCAAATAATATTCATAATACATCCATTGAGTTTACTTTTACAAAGTGTATAATTTTGTACAAGGTAGACAGTGAAATCATTAAGAAATCATAAGGAAATAATTTTGAAATCATTAAAAAAATCTAAAATCATCTGGACCCCTTAGGTAAGAGAGAATATCCATTGACAGCGCAGTTTGATCATTTACGAAACAAAGAAAAATTAAGTTAGTAATCGGGCCAATCAGCAACGCATCGCTCTCTTTTCCATTTGATCCAATCTAGATCGGTAATTTTATATTCGCCGGTATCGTTCAACCGAGTGTATTTCCCGCAAGGCAACACCGCGGATTTCCCTTTATTTTTACCCAAACATCGACACCCGACCGGAAAAGTCAGTAAAACCCCCAAAAGAAAACACAGCGCCTGGGGGGGCACCATTCGAAGCCAATCGCGGACCCAAGTCAAACGAGACGCGTGACAGGGATCTGTTTGCGCGGCCGGAATCGTCAATGCGCACCCGACGCCGGACAGACAAGCCGGGCAGAGAACGGACGGTTCTTTTTTCACGCCCCCGCGCGTCTCCGCCGCGCCGCTCTCGAAATAGGCGCCTGGTCGATCGGCTTAGCGCGAAAACTGGGGAGAGATGGAAGGGGGGGGGGGGGGGGGGGGCGGCTTGCGGGTGGTTAAAAATAAAGACGCGCTCGCTGCGTGCGTTGAGGCTCGCGGTTCGGGTTCGCGGGTGCGGGATGGTTTTGGCGAGCGATAACGCTGGTGAGGTACACCTTGTTAAATCGCACCAGTACTGTGGACAGCTGGACAGAATTTTTCATTTTGAACAAGATACAAAGGTTTGTCTTGTTATCCGTTATCATATTTTGAGATGGAACAAAAATATATATATTCTGATTAACTTTAGATTCAACTTACCAGTACCCAGTGCTCGACCCAGTGCCATCGCCACTATGATGCGACAAACGGTATTCCGAACGAGTTTTTAAATTCAAAAGTCAGAAACATACGATGAATGCATGGAAATCATTTAAGAAAAAAAAAAAAAAAAAAAATACCTGAGTTCTCTCCCGTTTGATTAAGAGCATTCAGTA